>REGM01000038.1:970047-996649 GCA_004194415.1 Aurelia aurita
TAGACTGATTACACGAGTCTCCGTTTTCCGCATTGAATTGGATGATATTATGGCTTCAAACTGAGACTCATGACAATACAGCTTCAAAACAGAGACTAAAATGGCCTAATGCGCCGCATTTAGGGCGCATCCAATCAAATCTCGACTTTCTTAATAAGGTTAGACCACGTGCCTATTCTTAGCGTTTGATTGGCTGATTAGATCAACGTTCCACTTTTCGAAGCTAAGCGACGTTCGATGCTACGTTCGAAGCGACGTTCGACTTTTCTTTCGACCTTCGAAGGATAGAAGACATTCGATTTTTTCTTCAGGTTTTAGTCTCTGTTTAGAATCTGTTTGGTCGTGAGTCCTTGTATGAGAGAAAATAAAAACATCAGATTGAAAGCATTGAACGAATACAAGGAATCACGTCGTCAGTCTAGTGGAGATATGGATTCTAAGCCAAAGAAAATTGTGTTTAATCAAAAATGTTCATGGGGATGATCACTTTTAAAGCAAATTTCACAAAATTGTCAAAAATTCTATGTTAGTACTGGCAAACATTGGATCAAGAGAAGCGTTATAAGCGGGGATGGCTCAATAGGTAGCACGCTTGACTACCAACCTGAGGGTTGGTGGTTCGAGTCCCCGCCCTGTCGAACCTGCTATGTAGAGTGAGGAGAGTCGCCAACTCTCTGTAATTCCAGGCTAAAGGAATCGCGAGGTGTGGTCACATCGAGAGGAAGGACCAGGACACTGCTCGATAAGCTTAGCTTCTCAGTGTCCTAAAACTGCCTTCGGATGCTAGGTAGCAATATAGAAAAAAAAAAAAAAAAAGCGTTCTAAGCCAAAGTAGAGGGCGTGTCCTCAAAAATTTTTCCTGGGGGCTTCGCCCCCAGACCCCTCCATGTTAATACCCCCCAGTTGATTTGCCCTGGCCACGCCGCTGGCCGCATCAAATTGAATTAAGTTCGGCACATGAGCAGGGGTGGATTGACTGGTCGGGTACATCGGAACCGGACCGAGGGCCCGGCTACTCAAGGGGCCCAGTTTTGTTTTAACCCTATTTCACATGGGGTATTTTTTTAATGTTTTGGCATGGGGGATGTTTTTCGCCTTTCCCTCTATTTCTCTGAAACTACAAAAGATATAACAATGAGACTTTCCTCTAGAATTTTTTGGACAATTAGCTTTTCAAATATAACAATGGTAATTCATTAGTCACGTGATTAGTTGCTAGGCGACCAAACAACAGAGGAAAATTGGCAATATTATAGCTTCTTAACAAGAAAAATTCTATTTAATTAATTACTTAACCCATTTTGATGAAAATGGTGTTAGATAGTAGGAAGCACGATGTAGAATCAAAATGTATACTTTTCAATAATTTAAGGATCTATTTTTAGAACAACTAGCATTTAATTATATCTTTGTTCTCCGAACGGATAGTCACTGTTTGAAAACATGAGTCCTTGTTTGAAGCGGAATGGGTATTGTGGGGGTATGGTTAAGGGGGAATGGAGCGAAAACAAGGACTCATGTAATAAGTCTAGTCATAGATATTAAATTAAATGAAAGCTCTCACTATGAATTATTCATGTTTGAAGTAATAAGTAATTCAGACAAGGAACAAAAAGTTATGGTCGTTTTAACCTAGTTTTGTTGACCACACTCCAAAGATGGTGCTGCTGTAGTCACGTGATCAACTTTAGAACAGTAAATGTATTGAAATTATAATTGGCAAATAAATTTCAAATTTCATTAAAAGTCACTATGGCTTGGTTGTCATATCATCTGTCGTTTAGGCGCAATGCAGCAAAGTTTGATTGGGGTCGAAAAACGTCCTCCCCATATGTGAAATAGGGTTAAATCTCGTTCAATTAAATTCTCGGCGATTGTGACTCTTTAAAGAAATTCATTATTATTATTATTATTATTATTATTATTATTATTATTATTATTATTATTATTATTATTATTATTATTATTATTATTATTATTATTATTATTATTATTATTATTATTATTATTATTATTATTATTATTATTATTATTATTATTATTATTATTATCTGTAATTTTCTCCAACAACTCCGACAACTCTGACGTCCCCGAAAACCCGAGATTTTCTCCGACAACTCCGCCATCTCCGACAACTCTTACGTCTCCGAGAACTTTGTGTTTTCGGCCTGGCCCGATTTTGATAGGATTTCGGAGAATACATAAATATTTGGAAATCTGACCGTGGCTTGAAAGACCTTCACCACCCTCTAGATCCACCGCTGACTATTTGAGCAAATAATCGAAGTATTTAATCGAATTGAATGGTTCCAATTTGACTCACCTGTAGGGGGGGCCCGTCTTCTTGCCCAGCACTCGCCATCTGAGATCAAGAGTGCCAAAAACACAGAAACAAGAACGATAGTTGTGAACAACTTCATGTTTTGAAATATTCAGCGTACTTTTGTCTCCAAGAAAATCACAGTGAGTCTAACAGTTCCAAGCCAACCAACTCTCTTCCACAATCAGTAATCGAGTTCTTTCAACCAAACAGATGGCCAAACTTTTATTCACACCATTTCTATGATTGATACCTATGATTCTTCTAGCTACGTCAATACGGAATCCCGTGAGAAGCGGGCGCATGCGCTTCAAGTCATTGCAGACTTCGCACGAAATCAGGTACGTCATTACGGAATCCCATGAGAAGATTTGGAATAATTTGAAATCTAAATTGACAAGGAATACTAGTATTTGTGTATTTGCAATTCTGTGCAATTCTTCGAGAAGTGCACTGTATTGTTTCTACAATTTTTAGGTGTCAGCGGTGAGGCCAGGACAAATTAACTAGGGGGTTTTAAATGAGAGGGGTTTTAAATTAGCAGATTCGATTTAGATTAGTTGTGTATATATGTATATATATATAGCTAGAAAATCAATCGAATTAAAATAAGGTGACAAACAAACAAAGGGAAGAAACATTTTTGAGGATACGCCCTCTACTTTGGCTTAGAATGCTACTCTGTTGGTTGCCGGTATTAACATAGAATTTTTGATATTCTGTGAAATATTCTGTGATATTCTGTGATATTCTGTGATATCATCTTTACAATTGGAAACTTTGACAATTTTGTAACAGTTTTTCTATGAATCACCATTTTTGGGAAAGTTTTTGCCCAAAAACCTTATACTTTGTCTTAGAACACTTCTCACAATCCAATGTTTCCTTGACCCCGAAAAGGAAACCTTGAAAATGCTATGATAGTACGTCTGGGAACATTTAAAATGCAAACCTTTACTTTGGCTTAGAATGACCCTCCTAGTCACTTTTCAATAATTTTCGGAAAAATTCTTACGCATCCTACCCATACCCAGCTACTTTCTCCTCGTTTTTGAACGAATCTCGAGGACCATCATTGGGACTTGGGAGAATTTCTTTACGCTAAAAATCCATCAATGTAGTTCCGTCTCGCGAGCGAAGCGAGCGGAAATTTTTTAATGCAATGTAGTAAAATTGAAGCATCTTTTCTTGAGTTGGTAAAGCAACTTATCAGTTTGCTTGAGCTTTGAGCTTGTGAATGGGATCAACTGTTGCAACTTTTCCAATGAAAACTAAAAATCTGGTCCATAAAGTGCTTGAAACAAAGATCATTTTAAGGACGAAAAGTTACTCATCGATTGCCCCGATTGCCCTTTTTATCAGGTAAGCATGAAATAAATTGAGTATTTCACAGAGCTTAATCAAGATGAAAACGAATGCAAGTTGAAGCAGAGAAGGGTTTGTAATGATATTAGGGCAACATTGTCAAGCACTGAACATCTAATGTTGTAGCAAGAGGAACAACACTGCTCGAACTAGTAATGTCTTAGTATTTTTTCAGCAAACATGTCGATCAGTTCAAGGTTAAATGTCTTGTTGTATGCAAGGAAATTTTTACTACGTTGCCAGCATCTTCAAATCCGACAAATGGCAGTGATATAATGGTATTTCCTGTTCGCATTTGCTTCGTTCTATACCCTAACAGTAACATACGTCGACTTTTGCTTGCAATTGCTGAGAATTGGATCAAGAGAAGCAGTGAGCACCACCCAGTGGGTAAGGGGTTTCAAAATTTAAAAGGACAGTGGAGAAATATTTTTTTGGAAAGGGCACTAGCTTCCCCCGTGCTGCCCCCGTGCCTCCGGCGCCCTTGGAATATATAAATATTTGGAAATCCGACCGTGGCTTGAAAGACCTTCACCACCCTCTAGATCCGCTGCTGACTATTTGAGCAAATGATCGAAGTATTTAATCGAATTGAATGGTTCCAATTTGACTCACCTGTAGGGGGGGCGGGAGCTCTTCTTCTTCCCCAGCACTCGCCATCTGAGATCAAGAGTGCCAAAAACACAGACACAAGAACGATAGTTGTGAACAACTTCATGTTTTGAAATATTCAGCGTGTCTCCAAGAAAATCACAGTGAGTCTAACAGTTCCAAGCCAACCAACTCTCTTCCACAATCAGTAATCGAGTTCTTTCAACCAAACAGATAGCTAAACTTTTATTCACACCATTTCTATGATTGATACCGATGACTCTTCTAGCTACGTCACTACGGAATCCCGTGAGAAGCGGGCGCATGCGCTGCAAGTCGTTGCAGACTTCGCACGAAATCAGGTACGTCACTAGACTTATGACGTTTCGTCCCTCATTTCCCTGTGCTCTTTGATTTGCTGATAGCACAGGGAAATAAGGGACGAAACGTCATAAGGCTAGTACGTCACTACGGAATCCCATGAGAAGGTTTGGAATAATTTGCCTTTGGATGTCATCCCTTGATATTTTTAAAAGTAGGCTGAGGAGCAATTTGCCTAGCCTGCGTGCAGCCTCAAACTCCTCCTCAAACTCCTCCTTTTCCTTTGAGGAGGAGTTTGAGGCTGCACGCAGGCTACAATTTGCCCTTCTCAGCCTAACTCTATTTATTTTTTTCGAATTTTATATTGACTTTCCATTTGTTTACTTTATGTATATGTATGAAATAACATTGTAACGAGGTAGTATGTTTTAGGATTTTGTTTTTGTTTTAGTTAACAGGGCAAGCTGTAAAGCAGTATTTTATATTGATGCTTTTACTTTTACCCTGTATAAAGAATTAAAATGCCGCGTCCAGGCTGCAGCCCCCCTAGCGCCCTGCCTCCTACGCTATATGGGTGGTTGCATTGTTTCTAACAACCATTCAACAACTTTACTGGAATCGCCTACAGTAAAAACCCGCGTATAAGAACCTAGTGGATTAAGAGCCTACATGCTGAAATTTTGAAATTAGACCCCCATTATATAAGAACCAATTCAGCCTGAAATTTGAGGTTAGGTTCTTATTTGTAGATTATCAATAAAACTCCAGTTGCTTTGTGTTACTGAACCTATATGTTTATTGCAAAAAACCTGCAACAAATGCATTTTTAAATGTCCTTTTCAGTATTTCCAGTACTAAGCTTCAAAGTATTAGCTGTTCATAATGTTACTGAAACTCATGTCTTTGGTAGTAGACCCATTTGTTTTCATCTTCCCCAACACCTTCTTCAGGTAGAAGGGATTTCAGTGAACTGACCATGAATAATAGGGTTGAACTTTGAATCAGAATAAAATAAATTGGTAAAAGCCCTGAACAAATTAAGAACCAATTTAAGAACCTCGACAGCCTCATTTCCCACTAAATACCCAATATATAAGAACCTAATCAGGCTGACTTGCAAAATGGTAGGTTCTTATACGCGGGTTTCTACTGTACTAGACTTGACCTTGGCCTTGGCCCTATTTAGCAAGGTTTACCACCAGGATATACAAGGGACGCAATAATCAGTCTATTCGCTTCATTCGCTTATCGACTATTTTCGATCTTCGATTTTTCATCAGGGACTTAGTCAAGGTAAGAAATTCGCTCTTTCTGCACCAGCGGGGTGAGGGGCCGAGCGGCTTATACAGTTTTCATCAGGTAGCTCGGTCGAGTGAGGTCAAACTCCGGGTGACCTCGGAGGCCTGACCGGGGGACCGACCTCGCAACTCACTTCGCTGTCCTTCGGAAGGGACGTTGGGGGTCCCATGCCCCTCTAACAGGCCTCATTAAAAGTATTCTGTGCCTGCGAGCAAATGACTGGGAAAAATGTGCCTGCAATCAAATCACTCTGAGTTCAGTAAAGATGCCAGCAACAAATGTGAAATGATATTTTGTGCCTGCGAGCGGCGCTCGTGCGCTCGCGCACATTAATGAGGTCTGCCCTCTAATGAGGGAAAGTTTATAGCATTTCAGGCTCCATTCGGGCAGTTCTAACTCACTGAAGCCATCATAATCGGGCAAAATCCACGATAAGCACCCTAAATGTTGGGCATCCCCTACGCCCATGCAATCACCTTTTCATTTGACCATACAAAACTTGAGTAAGCTCTCTGATTGATCATTTTTTCGTCTATTTCCGTATCCTGAGTTTTGCTGTCACCTGCGTAAGACGAAAATTTACCGCAAATTAAGTCAAAAGGATATTCTGTTTTCTAGAATTTCTGAAAGATCATGGACATAAATCTATTGTGAACCTCTTCCAAATGTCATTAAACCCCCATTAAATAAGAAATCTATTCATAAGCGTACGGGAAGAAAAAATCTAGGGGGGCTGCCTGATGAAAAGTCTATTGTTTACGAAAGTTTTTGCCCGACTTACGGCGGATTATTGCCCGAAATATTTTTCTAAATTTTCCGAATGTTGGGGGGGGCAGCTGCCCCCCAGCCCCCCGGCTCGTACGCTTCTGAATCTATGTACCCCCGCCGGGCCAAGCTTAAATTCAGACATATTGTTTCTGTCTTGCTTTGAATGGCTTAAAATGACATAACAAAGGATAACAAACGTAATTCTACTTGAAAGTTTTTAAACTATAGAATAGAAGCCTCAGTTTCAATCCGAGATTACTACGTGTTTGATGAAAGCTATCATCTGGTTGCTAGGCTCAACAAGAAACGATTACTCGCTACTGAATTCTTATCCAACTTTGAAGGAAATCTTTTTGCTGCAAATCTTGAAAACGCTCTAAAACCTTTTTTCTCCTAAAAATCTCGTCGACTTTTTTGAGGAGTGATTTGTCCTTCGGTTAATAAAGAAGTGCTTTTTCCGAGAGCAACCCTCGCATCTCCTTATCACTTGTTTCACTCTCGTATAGCCGACATCCTTTTCAAGCGCTCCAAAGTCTCGTAGAGTACAAGTATTACTTTCTCAGATTTATGCTTAGATGTCTTGATAAAGTTAGCTTAACTTGGAAACATTGATCATAAAATGTCCTTGTCCTGAGCTTGAGTTCAACCAAAATATCGTTATCATGCACAGTCAATCCCATTTGTTACAAGTATAGGTTTTCCCCAGGTTTTCAAGGTTTCACCTACTAGCCAAGTTGAAGTGATAGTTTCATACGAAGGGCATTTCACTCTTTCGAAACAAAACGATTTTTAAGATTTCTGATGGAGTTTTCCTGAAAACAAAGGGATCTTTGCCAAAGGTGTACGAGATTTTTGGGAGTGAAATGCCCCTCGGTTTCAGAAAATCTGATTTCAAAACACATTAATAAATCTTTGGCTCGATGTGGCCCTCCTGAAATTGATGAAGCAACTGTCTCAATAGGCTTCGATGAATACACAATAGGAACGCCTCGATTTCAATAGCAATGGATAAAGGACGTTTTCAATAGCCTCATCATTGTTCGACATACCCCACGAGAGATGCTATTAACGCTGTGAAATAAGCTGATGCGTGAGGACATGAATCCAAGTCGTGTCGCGCAGACCTAAATTGAATAGCTTCATGTTCTTAAAACGATGAAAAATGCAAACTTTCGAGCTCTGCTATGGCTAACCTATACAAGATATAAGCATGAAACTTGAGAATTGACTTAATTCTGAGGAGAAGTCGATGCTGCCGTTTGAAATATTTCCTCATAGCTTATATAGTTTCCATATTCCCAGATTCCCCGTTTTAGTAATTTTTAATCTGCGCGATTGTGGAATCCACGTTGAAAATATGAGTTAGGTTGTTGAAATTTTGAAACTTTGGGGCCAAGAGCTATCGAATGATATGCTTCTTTCCTCTGTAAAGCTTCTGGTCTCCATATTCCCCATTTTAGTAATTTTTCACAAACAACACGTTTCACTGAGTATTCTGGCTAGATCCCAAGAGGGATTTTCTTGAGTTTTGTGCAGTAGACTTAGACTTGTATATAGTAGTTGTTTAAGATACCACAAACTCCATACCGATATCTCTTACCGTTTCCATTTTCCCAGATTCCCCGATTCCCTGATTCCCCGTTCCCCCTTTCCTCGTTCTCTATTTTAGTAATAGCCAATTAGAAACAAGAAACCTTGCTAGTTTTGTTGATGCGTGTTGCTAGACCTCTAATTGCTGTAGTTATGTTGTCTCATTAAGGGATTTTGTCTTTCTGTTTTGGGAGTTCAGCGCAATCGTCAGCGGAGATATATGTAATCCTTATGTGTGTGTGAAAATCAGAGCGCATTTAATTTGACAAAATATGCTGTCAGAAGCTTTGGATGAATTTTATTTATCGTTACTACAAACAGAGGCATTTACTATAACAGGAAACGAGTACAAACTACTAGAAACGATCAGGAAACGAGTACAAACAAGTAGAAACGACTAGGAAACGAGTATAAACGACTAGGAAACGAGTAGAAACGAACTAGGAAACAAGTAGAAACCAGTAGGAAAGTTAAAGTGAATGACCTGAGTTAAAAGATGAGATCTCATAGGTTTATAAATAGCCTATTGTAATTGATCATTCAAGGCGTGGGGAAAGAAAGCAAAGCCAAATAACACAATGACATGTTTTGGTTTGTCTTTGTCCTATTTATAGACTGGCGCCTTATAGCTCAGGTCATTCACTTTAATGCTGTACTCAAGTAGCCTGTGTTCCAGACCACTTGAAACGAAAGTATAGTTTCGTTTCAAGTGGTCTGGAACACAGGCTATACTCAAGCTGGGCCCAGAAATGCCCCATAACATAACAATTTTCAACTTTCTTGAACTCTGTAAAATGTATTCTTTTTACAAGTATGAACAACTTAGCTGAGTAAGTAAGTTCACACAACTCGTGGACAAATATAGAAATTTGGTTCATTTAACCACAACACTTGTGTTTCATGTTGGAGGGGTCCTAGCGGGTCCTAGTGCATGCATGTAGTTCCCCTTTTGAGCTGTCTTTGAGATTGCAAACGAGTACTGGGCATTACAGAATTTTCCTGAAGAATGAAAACTCTTTCATCTAAGTTGGAATCAGGCATTAATTTAAGGAATTTTCATCACTGCACAAAACAACGTAAATCGCAGTTTTGCAGGTCAAAAGGGTGTGGCAAAAGGGTGTGGCAATAGGTCTGGCGAGTTTTCTTGTGGGCAGAGACAAGTATGGAATGTGAGATTTTCGTGCACCGGACAGCATATAATTGTCGTACATTTCTGTGCACCATTATTAGTTGGTTATGCACTGTGAAATCAGGGGGAAGCCAACCACATGCACCGGAAGTGCATACATCTAAGTGGTCCAAGAGATGCTCCCCTGGAAAATTTTGTAAATATGACCTCTAGAATGGCCTAAAATGCAGCTAATTCTTCTTTTTTTTGAAGCAAGGGAGTTTGTCATGCAACTAATTTGCTGACACATGAGCAAACATTGATTTAATATTAGTCCGTGATATTCTGTTGTAGAAATTGATAACCACCCAGAGTTCTTCGATTTGCTCTGCAGGGGTGACTCTAGCCAGAAATTGAAAGGCGCAACTTGCAGATGGGGTGCCACAGGCATAGCAGAAGCTGGAAGCGCGCCAAAATTCTTTGGATATTGGTTATGAAAATTCTTCAGTTTTCCTACTAAATAGCACCTGAATGTAAGAGCTATAATTCAAGAAAACTGACCAGAATCATATTGTGAAGCACCTTGCTCGTTTTGAAAGAAGTAGTAAGAGATTGGAGGCGAAAAGCAAGATTCAATTTTTCGAACATGTGATTTCTGCAGCAGTTATTTTACTAAACAACGCCTGAATTGTATGTTTTTTTCCCAACAAAGGGGGNCACCAGCTCTAGAAGAACTAAATTTTTTCCATACCCGGTGCTACAAAACGATACCCATATTTACAAAGCACCCCCCCCCCCAGGGTTTGCAAGTTATAAATTCTTCGTTCTTCCCCGTAGGATTAAAGTTTGAAGAAGGATAAAAGCACTTGTCTATGAAAACAATGAGGGAAATATCAAATTTGGTTATTGTTCAAAATTCCCTTTTTGCCCATCCAAGACCACACAACATCAGATTGAAAAGTTTGGTGGAGTCCTGATCGGATCATCGTTAGCTTCCTATGCAATTTTGTTAACAATTTGGAAAAATGTTGACCTGCGATTTGTGCAATATCAATGCAAAATCTACACATAATTCTCTATTTAACAGAGCAAAAAGCATTTTACTACAAACTGACCATTTAAAAATTAAATCTTATGGAATAATCTTCTACAGAGAGAGTGAGTCAAAAAAAGCGCACGGCGTTTGAAAAAATATTGCTCCGTGAATATCAAAGCAATAATATTGAAAATGTCTTGTTTCATAGCCGATATGTTCAGTTTGATGTATAAATTTACCCGGCTTTAATCGAACATTCCTTCCCGTGGCTGTGGGAAATTTTCTACAAAAGCCCCTCTCAACAACCTGCAAAACGAGTGAAAACGACGATCAAAATTTCCCCCGTTTTCCTTCTTAAGAACAATGACAATTACATAACATAAACTCGATTATCAAAAAAATCTTTCTTTGCCTCTTTTCTCAATGAGTCAAATATATTTAAAGACTTAAAGGGTATGAAATGACTGGTTGAAAAACCATATTCTGAGCTATACTCTGTATTGAACATCGTAAATCTTGCCAAAGAGCCCTTATTATGAAAGTTTTCATTATCCTTGAAGTCTACAATGATAGTTTGCCTGACCAAATTAAAAGCTGAATATGCACAAATAAACTAATCTGGTAAATCATCAATGCTCTTTTGCAGTATGCTTCAAAACCAGGCAGCCCTAAAAAGAGCTAAAGCTGCTAATTTTAAAACCAATCACAAGATCAGATATACCTGGGAAAATAATTGGGTCTTTGATCTATGTGCCAAAGAAAGAAATTTAAAGATCGACCATGTAATCAGATTTTGGTGATTTTTCTAACAGCAGAACTTTTTTTTGGACACCCGGTATAAAATCAATTTGACGGTGAGGAGCACTTTGCTAAATATAGGGAACAAAGCTATTATTTCAGTTGAAATGTATTGTTTCAAGCCCCTATCGTGTTTAAACAAAAGATCATTTTTCCCAATACTGGCCCCCGACCCCCTAGTGTTTAAGGTCAGTGCGTTACTGCGGAGCTAATTGCTGGAACGACATTCCTGTGGAAATAAGAAAATTAACATCTGCTAATTGTTTTCGTCGAAAACTCAAAGCCTACCTCTTTGAAAGTAATTACTAATTTTAATTATAGATAAGTGGATATAAAAAGGTCACCATCCGCCCATGAAAGAAATCAAACTTAGATGAGATAATATTAAAAAAGGGGGTGTTTTCTCCTCGATTAGTCTAACTACTGAGAGAGCTCCTCCTTTAAGTAATTCCCTCCATACGATTTATCTTTTTGTCCATGTTCCGTATTTGTATTAATTGATCTGTAGTGTTGTTATAACTGTAGTTTAGCTATTTGTTTGTATTAAGTTATTAATGATAAATTTTATTTAGAGAATTTAAAATATGAAAACTGAACTGAAACTTAAAGTGTCCACCACTGCAATTCAATAATGGACATAAATAAACCCGACGACACCCTGAAGAATCAACGTAGCTTAAAAGTTGCTGTATAATTTGATGCAACGATGCCAGTTCCCTAGAATATAAAGAAGGGCATACCCAGTATGTTATGAAACGACTTTTTTTGCCTCGCCTCTCATGCAATAAACACATGAAAAAGGGGCAGCAAAACTGTATCGAGACTATTTCACATGACTATACAATGTGACCATGTGAAGACCTATTATTTCTCTTCAAAGATGCTGTATAATTTCGTATAATTTTGATGCAACGATGCCAGCCCCCCTAGAACGTAGTATGAAACGACTGTTTTTGTTTTGCCTTAACTTTTACGCACTAAATACATGAAAATGGGGCAGGGTTAAAGTTTCTTGTAACACAATAAAGTATACCCCTGCGTCTACATGATCAGTCCCCTTCTAGAAAAAATCATCATGAAACGTACTGAAAGCTTGTTTGCCCGACACCCATCAGAGTATGAAACATTAGGTAGCATCCAAAAGATGAAACGAGAATTTTACACCTTGCTATTTATGCCACTCCGATTGGTGTTGCAAAGACAATACCAATCAAGCCTATCAAGCCTCGGTTATTTCTGACTGGCTCATCTCAAAACATACAATAGCTGGGTATAAAATTCCTGTTTCACTTTCGGATATTATCTGACTTTCATACTCTGATGAGTGTCAGACAAAAAAGATTTCAGTATTGTTCATGATGGTTGTCTTTTTCAGAGCAATCTTCAAATTTCAAGACAGAACGTTATTTTCTCACCACACGTATTAACTCTACATTCGAAAGGGGGGCCTTTTGTTGCACCCTTGGACACTTGCATGGACTACAGTGAACAGCAATAAATACTTGATTTTCGATTAATTGCATTTGTTTTTAGCTTGAGCCCTTTTGTTGTTTCGTCAATAGATTCTTCCTATAACTTTGTTGTGTGGACAAAAGACCTTTTGTGACCGCTAGCGTGCATCAGAGCGTGAATAAGACACTGTTAAAACAACATTGTTTATTTTGTTGAGATTGAATATGCAACGGTGATGTTTTGGTAACACAGTGAAGGACATTAATACCCATTCCACTAAGGGAACGTGGCCCCATCATAAAAAAAGAGAAACTTACACACAACAGCCAAGTTGACATCATAGTCGTCTTGTCCAGCTTGATTCTTTGCAATGCATCTGTACGTTCCTCCATCTTTTCGAAGTGTATTGTTGAAAACAAACGGAGCCAGGAAATTACTCTTTGTTGTAGACAGCATTACACTGTTGTGCCACCATTGTATGTCATATGGTTTAGGATTTCCAACACCGACTCCACATTGAAGCACCACTTTCTCACCTTCTTTCACAACTCTATTGCCAATTGATTTTACTGTGATAACTGGAGTGACTGCAAGAAACAAAGATAAAGTTGTATGCTATATATCCTGTCACACAGTAGGCTAGCAGACGCTTGTAGCAAAAACATCAATTTTTGAAAAATCCAACAAAAAGAGCTTACTTGAAGAGAGATAAGTCTCGAGCATTTTGGTTCCAAAGTTCAGAAGTCTTAAATTTTTCGCACGATAGGAACTGATAACGATCTTATTCCAATTCTTTTCTGGTAAAATCCTTTCATATAAATATTTAATCCTCTCTTGCAACTTACAACCAATTACAAACGAGACACAACAAACTAGGTGACTCCTGCTGAAAAATCAGCCACAGCAACTGGCTCAAGATACTTCATCCCGCATTGTCTTGCAATGAACCAAGAGGCTAATCACAACCTGTATTTGATTTTCATGTACAATAACGTTCCAATCATTTCAGGAACGACAGGAAACGTTGCAATTTTCTTTCAAACCTCTTTGAAATTGTAGTCATTATGGCTATTGAAATAGCTCAAAGTGCCACAAGCAGAACATACACCTACTATTTTTCCTGAAGTGCAGGCTATACTCTATAACGAAAATATTGTTGGTAGTTTTCTGTGTGCGTCATTTTGAGAAAACTAGACATAGAAAAATGTAGTTGCGCTGTCTGTGCTAAGCACAGCAATTGCGCGATCCCAGCACGATAGTTGGTTTAGACGTCAAGATACAACTTGTTCTCGTGTCAAATTCCTTCAATTTTTATTCTCAACTGTTGATACATTTTGCAAATTTAGAGTTATCAACAGCATTCCTTGGATCGTCCTTTGCCCCTAACACTGGACTGTTCTCTTCTTTCACAATCTGAAATTATACCGGATGAGTCAGAAAAACGTGGGGCGTTTGGCGGGCTGTGAAATAAAAAGTATGTGGCCGATATTCAAAATTAAAATATTGATCTATCAGTCAAAGGCTAACTTAGATGAGAAATTTTTTTTTGGTAAAATCATTCATCTTTAAGACCCAAAAATTAGAAAAATGCTTATAAGGGGTTTGTATGGGAACAAGAATTCCACGTTCCATTCTGGTCCATAGTTTACTTGATAATGAAATTAAAATTCTATTTCTGAAACTGAGAATTGTATTAAATTTAAATGTCAATGCCCAGTAAACCATGGACTAAAGTGGAACGTGGAATTCTCGTTCCCATACAAACCCTTTACAGGCATTTTTCTCATTTTTGGGTCTTAAAGATGAGTAATTTACCAAACAAAATTTTCTCATCTAAGTTAGCCTTTGACTGATAGATTAATATTTTAGTTTTGAACATCGGCCACATACTTTTTATTTCACAGTCCACCAAACACCCCACGTTTGTTCTGACTCACCCGGTATATCATTCTTTTTGTGGTTCTTTTGGTGTCTTACACCGAGTCTTACTTTCCCAATAGGCCTAATAACCGTAGTGTTGTACATGCAACGGGTAGCATTAGATTTGGATAGGCCTTTGAGTGACTGATCTTTGCTAATTTCTTTATATTCTTGCACATATAAGACATTAACAGTAGCTCCAGTATCGAGCTGAAACTAAACTTGTTTATCATTAATGATCATAGTAGCAAGCAATTTCTTATTTTATTGCACATCTGCTAAGTGTTAATTCAGACTCTTCTAGCAATCTTTTCCTCGTCCAATCATCTCTGATACCCACGACATTTCTATCGCGAATTAAACTTTCTTCTAAAGCACCGTAATTGCACGTTTTCGCCAAGTTTATTAGCACAGCCACATAGGAATCGATGGATTCATTCAATTCCTGATCTCTCTTATTAAATTGGTATCTTTCATATGCTTCACTGCTCTCACCAACGCAAAATGCCTATAGTTTCTCAATAACTATATCTCGCTAGCAAAAAGTTCAAGCCATCCATAATTTCCAGAGCATCAGGGCCTATACACGTCAATAAAGTCACAGTTCTCTCTTCTATTCAATGGCTTAACTAATCTCGATGGAAGTTCATAATTGCTCCAAACTATTTTAAATCTCTTCCAAATATTTGCTAGATTGCCTCTTATTTCACACTTAGGAGGAAACGGCACGTTTTTTAGGAAACCTATCTGCGACACTCCATCTTACTGCAAGGTTTTGAATATATTCAAAATACTTTGGGGACTACTTCTGGTACCCTGTAACGCTCTGCGGCGGTGTAAATATCGGTAGACAAACACGAGTAAAAACAACTAAAGTACTCCCAAAAATTTTGTAACCCAAAAGTGCTTTTGGCCACAGAACTGCTATTGTATTGCAAAATACTTCAAACCAGGTATCATTCGCAAGAGCCCAGCGAGTAGAACTTGAATTTTGCAAGGGCTATGAAATATTTGTGACTTGAGAAGGGGCTTACTCCCTTGGGAATTACTTTAGGTTTTTATATTTGTCGAACCTAATTGTGAAACCGTAATGTCTTCTGATTAGGAAACTATAAGCAGAATAGAGTTCTTTCTTCTGAAACTACGAGCTCCGGAATAGACCCTGGTCGACGTTTTTATGTCAAATTTTATTAAGAATATATATGAGCAAAAAACCGACCATAGTGGGTTTTTGACACTTACGACTATGACAGGCAACGGCCAAACCAGTCATTCTGTGTAAAATCTAACTTCATCTTACTATTGCATATTGGTGAAGACCTGCGCTTTCGAATGATGTATAGGAGGTCGGAAAACTTGTGAAACAAAAAAAAACTGCTAAAATTCCCAAGGGACTAAACCCCCCTTAAGTCAAAAAAATTCGTAACCCTTGCAAGATTCAAGTTTCACTCGCTGAGCTCTTTTAAGTGATGCATAGTGTGCAGTATTTTGCAATAAAATGGCAGTTCTATGGCCAAAAACAATTTTGGGCTACAAACTTTTTGGGACTACATTAGGCTCTTGCCAGTTCAACATCACGTGAACANATTCTTTTTGTGGTTCTTTGGGTGTCTTACACCGAGTCTTATTTTCCCAATAGGCCTAATAACCGTAGTGTTGTACATGCAACGGGTAGCATTAGATTTGGATAGGCCTTTGAGTGACTGATCTTTGCTAATTTCTTTATATTCTTGCACAGATAAGACATTAACAGTAGCTCCAGTATCGAGCTGAAACTAAACTTGTTTATCATTAATGATCATAGTAGCAAGCAATTTCTTATTTTATTGCACATCTGCTAAGTGTTAATTCAGACTCTTGTAGCAATCTTTTCCTCGTCCAATCATCTCTGATACCCACGACATTTCTATCGCGAATTAAACTTTCTTCTAAAGCACCGTAATTGCACGTTTTCGCCAAGTTTATTAGCACAGCCACATAGGAATCGATGGATTCATTCAATTCCTGATCTCTCTTATTAAATTGGTATCTTTCATATGTTTCACTGGTCTCACCAACGCAAAATGCCTATAGTTTCTCAATAACTATATCTGGATTTGTGCGTTCCACGTCGCTAGCAAAAAGTTCAAGCCATCCATAATTTCCAGAGCATCAGGGCCTATACACGTCAATAAAGTCACAGTTCTCTCTTATCTTCAATGGCTTAACTAATCTCGATGGAATTTCATAATTGCTCCAAACTCTTTTAAATCTCTTCCAAATATTTGCTAGATTGCCTCTTATTTCACACTTAGGAGGAAACGGCACGTTTTTTAGGAAACCTATCTGCGACACTCCATCTTACTGCAAGGTTTTGAATATATTCAAAATACTTTGGGGACTACTTCTGGTACCCTGTAACGCTCTGCGGCGGTGTAAATATCGGTAGACAAACACGAGTAAAAACAACTGAAGTACTCCCAAAAATTTTGTAACCCAAAAGTGCTTTTGGCCACAGAACTGCTATTGTATTGCAAAATACTTCAAACTAGGTATCACTCGCAAGAGCTCAGCGAGTAGAACTTGAATTTTGCAAGGACTATGAAATATTTGTGAGTTGAGAAGGGGCTTACTCCCTTGGGAATTACTTTAGGTTTTTTCATTTGTCGATTTTTCAAAACAAATTTGGTATTTTGTGAAACCGTAATGTCTTCTGATTAGGAAACTATAAGCAGAATAGAGTTCTTTCTTCTGAAACTACGAGCTCCGGAATAGCTCGGAATAGCTCCGGTCGAGGTTTTTATGTCAAATTTTATTAAGAATATATATGAGCAAAAAAACGACCATAGTGGGTTTTTGACACTTACGACTATGACAGGCAACGGCCAAACCAGTCATTCTGTGTAAAATCTAACTTCATCTTACTATTGCATATTGGCGAAGACCTGCGCTTTCGAATGATGTATAGGAGGTCGGAAAACTTGTGAAACAAAAACAAACTGCTAAAATTCCCAAGGGACTAAACCCCCCTTAAGTTAAAAAAATTCGTAACCCTTGCAAGATTCAAGTTTCACTCGCTGAGCTCTTTTAAGTGATACATAGTGTGCAGTATTTTGCAATAAAATGGCAGTTCTATGGCCAAAAACAATTTTGGGCTACAAACTTTTTGGGACTACATTAGGCTCTTGCCAGTTCAACATCACGTGAACAACTCAATTTACACTTCTTCCTATCACGTGACACATAGTCGTGTGACACAGTCATGTGACATTACGTCACACGCTATACACTTTGATTGCTTACTGTAAAGGCCTGGTAAAGCATCTGCGGGGGCTGGCTCAGTTAATTCTGAAGGGCAAGGGGGGCTTACACAGAGGAGAGTTGATTCCCAAAGTTAATATTCAGGTTTTAAATGATATGTTTTTGGAACATTTTGCAGCAAAAACATATTACAAGCTGTGTTGGGGACATGAACAAGCTAAGTTGTGCAGCTCTATGAATCCCCTGAAAAGGTCTCACGATCACATGCGCAGTAAGGATTTATTTCATTTACGTAATATGCAAATTAGGTTGGCCGTTGAGAACAAAAGAAGAAACAATAGCAACAATCCACAAGGGATTGTGAGCCCCAACCTTAATTCGCTCTCACAACAAAGCTGAAACACAATGGGTAAAAACAATAGGGTCAGCGCTTTGTATCTCCAACAAAGTTAGCAATTGAAATACACAAATTCAATGCAGTTTTAAAATCCAACCATATGAATTAACGTTTATATTGTTTCAGTTGAAGAAATGGCTAACAAGCTTACTAAGTAATGCCTTGCTTTTGATAAGATCCAATCTCAATGAAATTTATTGACCCCCCATTTTTGCAAGTCTATCGCCACTCCAATTAAGTTATATATTAACAGTCAATTGGAAAATAAAAATATGGTAAAAAGAATAAGCATACTTAGAACCATCAAATGCACATGGTCATAGTATGATTGTCCATCATCAAACAACACTGTGAATTTGAAGATGCCATCATCTGAGAGTCGTATGTTTCTGATCTTCATGGTAAACGGTGCAATGCCAACAGTCCTTGATCCAAATTCTGCATTGCTAGTCGTCACCACAGGTGCTACCATTTCTGGCTTTCTCGTCATCAAAATATTTTGTTTACATCGTTTTGTCACTGGATCTATCTTACACCATGATGCTAATAAATAACCTACGCCAGATCGCGTCCAACCCCACACAAATGTTGCATCCATGCCAAGTTTTACAGATAAAACTTCAGAGGGTTGTTGAGTGAAAGTTCCAAAGGAATCTGAAAGAAAGAAGATCACTTGGTGACTAAACCATCAGTTGCAGGTAAAAGTATTTCATGATGTAAATGCAGAAGAAATTTGTGAATGTTTTGCAACATTACAACACATTGAAAAGAATTTGGTACAATGCGCCTCTAAAGGTTAAGGTGAAGTTGCAGTTTTTAGTGCCAAGCACTGGGATCGCAGAAGTAGAAAAGAACAGACGCTCAAGCAGCACTGGTTTTGTTGGCGGTGTTGACAAACCCTGTCCACCTGACTGTTCTAGCTCCAAAGTCAGTGGATACTGGATAGCAACAATTTGCTAAGCACCTTTTGCTCCTCTCCATCAGTCGTTGCACAGCCTTCTGTTTACATTCTTACTACAACTGAGGAAAGAAAGCTTCCATGGTTTGAAAAGTTGTAAGGGTTCTTTTAGAACTTGCAATTTTGAGATTTGATCCAAACAAAGAAGAGCAATAAAGTCTTGCAGTGAAAGCAGAGAACGCATTCCTAGGTACTGTATAAACTTGTGTCGATTAGGGACACCGTGTCAAAAACATGGCTTCAATTTGCTTTAGAAAATCGTGTCATCATGTGTCATTTAAACGAATTGAATATACAGGCACAAAGGACTTCAATTGCTTCACACTGTTTCAAAGTTGCATCAAATTTGTCTCAATTTGTTTCGATTTTGTTTCATATTTGTTTCAATTCATTTCAAATTCATTTCATATTAATATCAATAATGTTTCAAATCCATTTCAGCTTTGTTTCAGGATGTTTCTCCTTTGCTTGAAAATCTTTCTATGGCTAAATTTGTACGATTTTACTGAGCATACATTTTTAACTATGTTTTTGTGGCATTTCCATACATTCAAACTGTCCGGAATATTCTCAGCGTAACTCTGTTACGAAGATAGAGCAATCTCTGTGAGGGATACACACCATTTTTGTGCTAAAACATTAAGTCTGGGGTTGCTACTGTACAGAAATTTGCCAAAGCTTTAGATTCTTTCTTTCATACAATAGTGTGCCCAGATCTCAAATTTCGAGAATAAATCCATAGCACGAGAAAGAAAACCAATAAAAATGTGGTTGAGGGCTCGTTTGAAAGGTTTTGTAACGGAGTACATATGACACAAATAATGTTTTAAGATTTTCTGAAATATTGTGGCTAATTTCCATATTTGAGCGATTTTGACAAAATAGCCCTGTATCAATTTACGGCTGGAATTTTCTGAGAAGGTTGTTAGAGTCCATCAGGAATCAGCAGTTGTAAAAACAACGAGCTTGAATGAAATCACCGTGATTTACAAGGTCTGGGACNGCCAAAGCTTTAGATTCTTTCTTTCATACAATAGTGTGCCCAGAACTCAAATTTCGAGAATAAATCCATAGCACGAGAAAGAAAACCAATAAAAATGTGGTTGAGGGCTCGTTTGAAAGGTTTTGTAACGGAGTACATATGACACAAATAATGTTTTAAGATTTTCTGAAATATTGTGGCTAATTTCCATATTTGAGCGATTTTGACAAAATAGCCCTGTATCAATTTACGGCTGGAATTTTCTGAGAAGGTTGTTAGAGTCCATCAGGAATCAGCAGTTGTAAAAACAACGAGCTTGAATGAAATCACCGTGATTTACAAGGTCTGGGACTGAGTATCCCCTTGGGAATATGCCGTTATTTGATGTCCATCTTTCAGTAACAAAATGTCTCTATTTTCCAAAACTATGCTCTTTCCTACATAAAATGTTCGAAGTCAAAGGTGTTTCGATATTGTTTCAATGTGAATCACAAGGAATAAAGAAAAATTTGTTGACTGATTTGTATGAAACTGAATTGTTGTTTACTGCGAATAACTGAGTTATTTACGATAAAGAAATTGAGGTTTTATTTGTTTACTACAAGAAATTACTTACAATAATTTTTAAACCTTTCTTTTAATGTATATCTATATGTAATTTGTAATAATTTGAAAATAGAGCTTTAGCTGCAAAACATTTTCAGAGAAAAAATTACGCTCTTGAGTTTTGACAGCTCTAGGCAAGGGCGCCTGCCTTGTATGAATTGGGTTTATTCGCAGTCCTATTTTTGTGACATAGTTCACACATCAATTGCTGTATTGAAGTTGTTTTATCCGAACCGGAAGACGTAAGATGACGTAAGATAATTTTGTGGTTTCAGATTCAGGTGTTGATGAATGCGATATCAACTGTTAAGGCGGCATTACGCTATCATCTTCAGGTAAAAGTTACTTCACATTTTTTCTGTGATCGTACAATATGATAGTGTAAAGGGCCTTACAAGTTGCTTGTAGTTGCGCGATAACCTCTTTAATCCGCTTATTTCACACCTTTATAATTGGCCATCACAGAGTTTGAATTTGATCCGAGATCAAATTTTTTTCCGTGCTTCAAGTTTTTAAAAGGAGCCGACAAATGACGTACTATACTTAAGAAAACAGGACTGCGAATCAAATATGATGGTTGCAAATCCATCCAAATTTCAGTTTATGTTTATGGGCTTGAGGCATGATTACAAACTATGCATGGAGATTGATGAGATGGTAATTACTACGGTTGAACAAATCAAATTACTAGGCGTTATCATTGACTCCAAGCTGAAATTTGATGACCATGTGAAATCTCTAATGTATTAAAACCAACAGAAATGTTAGTGCCCTCTCGAGGGCTGCTAAGGTTCTTGACCCACCTAAATCTAAATTGCTTTACAATTCTTTTATCATGTCGAACTAGGGTTCATAAACGAGCACTTCGTATCTTACTGAAAGACTCTTATAAATTCTTCATATGATGAACTGCTCGAGAGGAACAACGAAAAAACTGTTCATGTTCAGAAACTTATTCATGTTCAGAAGCCAATACTAAAATTAATAGCACCTAATACCAAACTACAAACAAAACAAAAGGAAAAGACTTGCATGATTGTATATAGTATAGATGGACTTAGGAGAAGCTCTCTAAGTAGGCCAGACTGGAATCGGCGGTTAGGCCACATATCTGGGCGGACAGACTTACTCTAAACAATAGAAAGAACAATAGACAAAAGAAATTGGCGTGAAGCTGTGGCATACGGCGAGCACAGATTCCACCAGGGTAAGTAGGTAGACTAATTGAGAGAGAGCCCCCCCCCCCCCCCACCCATAGAAGCAAAGAAACTGATTAAGATAAAAACTATTAACCAGATGCGGCCCAAGGAACAACTGACAAATCTTGGCTTCTTACAGGTGGGATTTATCGGTACAGGTGGGATTTGGGATATACTTCAGTACAGGTGGGATTTATCAGGCATATAGGATATATGTCAGTCACAGACATGTATCCTATCCCTGATAAATCTCACCTGAATCAAAGTACCCTAGATTCGTAATGAGAAACACAATTCCTCATACGGTTTTGGCCAGGGGATGCTTTGGCTTTTAACATCCAGTAACACCGCTCAAATATTTTGAAGGCAACTGCAAATTTAAGTGAAGCTTCCATGACCAGTGGCGGAGCCACGGGGGGGGCTTTATACAACATACGCCGATTCCAGTCTGGCCTACATAGAGAGCTTCTCTTAAGTCCATCTATACTATATACAATCATGTAACGTCTTTTCCTTTTGTTTTGTTTGTAGTTTGGTATTAGGTGCAGGCGCGCAACTAGAAATTTTACAGGGCAGGGGTCGAAACCAGAAAAAAGGCACGCTCCTGATTATTTCTCCTGAGAGTCAATTTTCAAACTCAGAAACCGAAGACAGAAATCAAGGGATATTTCTTCTACATTTGCTTCTGTAAAGCATACCAATCAATAAAGATGTCAACTCACAGCGTTAGCGATTTGAAAGTGGATAAAGGAGACGCGAGCGAAGCGAGCTATGACGGGGTCCGGGGGCTTGCCCCCGGGAAAATTTAAAAAAATCACAACCTCCAGATCATGGGAGAGCGCATATCTTGAAAAGAGATTAAAACTGAGAAGAGAATTAATACCAGGCCGGTACAGACAAGAAACAATCCCGTTTAAAAGGCGATCGGCTTGTAGTCTTTTAGCAATTAACTGGAGTGCCTGCCATGTACTGGGGATACCAAAAAAACTCCACATATTTGAAAATTCGTTATACAGAGACTGCTTGATAAATTGGAATAGCCGAAAGGCTCAAGTATTTATTTGTTCTACTTTTCTATTCAGCATTGGAATAAAGATCGAATTAAATTCATGAAAATTCCTTCACTTCAAAATGCATGAAAATGATTATAAGGAATCTCCTAATTTAGATCTATATGCAAAATACATTTCATTGCCCTAAAGGGTTAAAAAGTGATCTTATCAAAGGTATTAGATAATATACGTTAGTGCCTTTATAAAGATTCGATTCTGAACTCTTTAAAATGAAATGTGGATCAGTAACGAGATTCTTTATACTGTAATTTTGATTGGGGGGTTTTCAGGCCAGTTTCACGCATTTTGCAATAACTGATTGTTCGCCAATTGATTTTTACCTATATTTCCACAGCTCAGAAAAATAGAAAAACAATTGCAGAAATATTTCAGCCTTTCGAGTATCAAACAAACTTCGCTTCATTCCAATTTATCAAGTAGTCTCTGTATAACACATTTTAAAATGTGTGAAGTTCTTTTTGGTGCACCCAGTAAGACATAAAATTTGCAGAAATTATGTTGAGATTTTCAGCCATTTTTGCAAGTTTTGAAGCCTCAACTTTAGAAAAAATCGCAAAATGATTTCGGAAAAAAGTTAAATTTTAACATATTAAACTCTAATATTTAGTTAAAGACATTGGCAATTCAACAAATTTCGATACTTTATCGCAAGAAACCGTCGAAATACATTCCTGCAAAGAGTCAGATTAACACAGTTTTTCCCGAAAAAGGGCACTTTGGCCCTTTTGACAAAAAGGGCAGGGGTCTGGACCCCCAGGACCCCCCCCCCGTAGTTGCGCGCCTGAGGTGTTATTAATTTTAGTATTGGCTTTATTTGTATCGTAATTGATTGTAGAATTGCGTGTAGTATGATTGATGATCAAATGAAACCGAACTGAAACTGAAGTACACAACTAGATTTCTAATGAGAAACATAATTCCTGGCTCAAATTTTGCAGTAGTGTTTCAAGTTCAATAGTTATCCCTCAATAAACGGATTATTAAGAGAAACCTTGTAATGTTGACTAACAGGTTTTCGCCACCCTGAATTTGTGCTGCTCCAGCCCACTTTTTTGACCATATCTGTGCTTCAGCCCTTCGCTGTGACTTGTGTGAAGAGAATAGAATCCATATATAGGATTAGGCCTACCTAAGAATGTCAGGCCATCCTAACAACACAAACACTGGAAATTTGCTTACTTTTAACATTCATCAATGCTGAACTAAACTGAATTTTTTTTTTTACCGAGGATGGCAATATTGTGGACAACTAATCATCTTATGTTCGTGGTAGAGTACTGTCGCCCTAAATGGGTCTAATACTGTTTTTCATCGGAATCGCACGCTCTTCTTTCGACGTGAAATACAAGGTGCCTGGATCTAATATTTTCAAAAACCCAACAAAAATATTTTTTCTGACGCCAGTCTTTACGATATTCTTAGCTTGTGTTTTGTTAAATGGGATATTCCCGAAAATATGAAGTTTTCAGGCAGACTACTTTCCGTGGACTTGTAAGTTTCATCAAATCTTTTTTTTCTCGTTCAAATTGGTTGAATGAGTCGGCATGTATTTTTTCACTTGCTGCACATTTGATATCCAGTTAACCTGTTTCACAATTCATACTAACCTNGAAGTACACAACTAGATTTCTAATGAGAAACATAATTCCTGGCTCAAATTTTGCAGTAGTGTTTCAAGTTCAATAGTTATCCCTCAATAAACGGATTATTAAGAGAAACCTTGTAATGTTGACTAACAGGTTTTCGCCACCCTGAATTTGTGCTGCTCCAGCCCACTTTTTTGACCATATCTGTGCTTCAGCCCTTCGCTGTGACTTGTGTGAAGAGAATAGAATCCATATATAGGATTAGGCCTACCTAAGAATGTCAGGCCATCCTAACAACACAAACACTGGAAATTTGCTTACTTTTAACATTCATCAATGCTGAACTAAACTGAATTTTTTTTTTTACCGAGGATGGCAATATTGTGGACAACTAATCATCTTATGTTCGTGGTAGAGTACTGTCGCCCTAAATGGGTCTAATACTGTTTTTCATCGGAATCGCACGCTCTTCTTTCGACGTGAAATACAAGGTGCCTGGATCTAATATTTTCAAAAACCCAACAAAAATATTTTTTCTGACGCCAGTCTTTACGATATTCTTAGCTTGTGTTTTGTTAAATGGGATATTCCCGAAAATATGAAGTTTTCAGGCAGACTACTTTCCGTGGACTTGTAAGTTTCATCAAATCTTTTTTTTCTCGTTCAAATTGGTTGAATGAGTCGGCATGTATTTTTTCACTTGCTGCACATTTGATATCCAGTTAACCTGTTTCACAATTCATACTAACCTTTTAAGAGTACATTCTAACATTTATCCAAAAATCTCGCCAATTTTTGTTGCCGATATAAGTATTTTTTTTCGAAGGCAAATAAATCGGGAAAAATTCGCCCTAAATGGGTCTATTCTTTTTAAACGACTCCGCGCAGCTATCCAAGTTTATCTGTGCTGGTTTTGTGGCAGTTTGGAAAGGAAGGGTGTTACTAGAGTTATTTTGATATATTGTTAGGGTTTCATCGAACTTGGTGTTTCACCAACTTTAAGGATTACCATAACAGTCAAATTTTACGTAAATTTGAGCCTCGTCAGCGCAGGAAAAGTGAGATTTGTCTGTTAAAGTTTTGTGTTGTCAAAAATGCCAAGAGCCAGATACCATAAACATTCGCTCAAAGTCCATTTAGTGCGGTAACCGTAGAGAGATGCTTGGCTTCCCTACTAGTAAAATTGCCCTGCTGAGGCCTTCACAATATTTAGACCCATTTAGGGCGAAAATTGGGGAAAGCTGTTGTTTTGACTACTGCTGATGTTCGCCTTAGTTTCAAGAGGAAACGTGAGTAAAAATATATTTGGCTTAGAAATAACGGTTGGCAAGGAAATGAAGTCTATATCCATTAAGAAAATATTTCTCAAAGACATGCACTTAAAGTGCCTCTGCACTAAAAAATTTTATGACGTCTTTCAATAGTATTTGATGCGGAAGTATGGAAAACGAAAAAATTATTTGAATCGATCAAGCCGTTAATTATTTATGACGCATCAAAGTTACGAAATTGCAGCAATTATGTGATATCTTTTGATTCATTACCGCGGATCGAAAGAATATCCAGACGCCTCGGTCGAGTGGGCTTTGACGTCATAGTAGGAAAGAACCTATTCACTGCCATGCATAATCCATTCATTCATGGGCTTGGCGTGTAAACATTGAAGACACACAGACGAAAGAATACCATCAAAATGCCTTTACGGTGTATTTTACCAACTTGTAGCAACAATCCCGATAAGGAAAAATGTATAGCACTTCATAAAATTCCGTTTTTCGACGACGATCGTCCTGAAGCGAAGAAAAGAAGGAAGAGATGGGTCGATTTTATAAATTCGAAACGAGCAGACCCATGGCAGCTCTCAAAAGATACGGCAGTCTGCTCTAAACATTTTACGCGGGAAAGTTTTATTCGGAAAGTGTTTGTGCCAGGCACTACCCCTAATTTGTGATGACACTGGTGTAGTCCCATTTCCAACAATATTAGAGGAGAA
>REGM01000038.1:996887-1010581 GCA_004194415.1 Aurelia aurita
ATTCTACTGTCGAGACGATGGAAGGCAACACGACCACGACTTTGAAGATGTCCAGTGGAAGAGAAATTTTAGAGCCATTTTACACCAATCTGAAAGGGGTGGTTGCAACAAATTTTCCAGGGAGAAGGAAGGAAAAAAGCCCGCATAACATTTTCAGTTCACTTTACTCACATACTGGATTCTGTGTTAAAACACCCTTTGCTGATAATTTATAGGACTACATCCCTGCTCAATTCACGACTTGTGATGATGAATGAAAGGAAGATCTTACTGTCTATGAAGGTGCTATGAAGACAGTTTTAGATGATCGATTTATATGCGAGAACATCCTATCTTCATTGTGATCCAGCAAATGTAAGAAAAGGCAAAATGCCGCAAAAAATGAAATTGCACCAACTGCTACTTCTTATCAATTTTCCAATACAATATGCATTGAATACTCAAACAAAACAAATCTGAGCTCAATCAGACTTCTAGGTCCAGAGAAATTCAATTTCAAAGTTACACAAAATCAACCTCCAAATTGAGGGGTGTTTAGTGATTTTATAATATCTTGGCCTAGAATGGTCCAATTTTGAAAAACTTTTTTTTAATTTGAAGAATATCATTTGCTCTTTCAAGATAGGACAAACATGGCCTCTTTTGACAACTTTTATATGACATTCACAGCTATCTACAATAACTCCTTTTTCTCCGGAAGTAGCCACTTAAGCTATGTCAATTTCACGATTTCGTAGTTGAAAATGTAAAAAGTAAGTCAAAGTAAGTCTACCAACACATAATGTGCACCAAGTACCATACTTCAGTAAATCATCTGCAGAGGGAATCGTACAGGGAGGAAAGTTCCCTGATTCTCGCCATTTTCAAAATTGCACCTTCCTATATGAATATCACCGAAATATAATCTTGCATTTAGCGACGTAATCAGGGGCGCAAATGCAAATATTTTTTAGGGGGGTGTGCGTTCAAAGGACCGAGTTTTTATCGCGAGGGACCGATTTTTCGCGAAATAAATGTTGTTGCCAATAAATGAAAAAATATCGTTTTCCTAACTGTAATAATTTAACGAAAATACAACTATAACAGACATAAGGTTTTCCCAACGATCGAAACGAAACAAAACATAACTGTAACTGACATTACGTTGTCTCTGGCTAGCATCCTAGCCGTCTTCCCTAAGTATGGAATTAAGATGGTCCACTTAAAACCTCACAAAATAGGCATGTTTTTGAGGCATGCAAGGTTGCTTGTACGGAATTAATTAAAGATTGCTGGGCGTTATTTGATTCACAAAATTTAACTGAGCACTTTTAGCACAAACTATCCTTTTGATATTATAAAACCGGTAAAACTCTGAAAATATTCTTAATACCTAGCGGCGTTGCCAGGACAAATTAACTGGGGGATATAAAAACGAAGGGGTCTGGGGGCGAAGCCCCCAGGAAATTTTTTGAGGACATGCCCTCTACTTTGGCTCAGAACGCTTCTCTCGATCCCATGTTTGCCGGTATTGATATATATTTTTTTATCATTTTGTGAAAAATTCTGTGATAGTACGTCTGGGACAATTTTTTTAAATGCCAACCTTACTTTGGCTTAGAATGACTCTCCTCTCCTAGTCACTTTCCAGCATTTCTTGGAAATTCTTACCCTACCTTACCTATACCCAGCTACTTTCTCCTCGTTTTTGAACGAATCTCGAGGACGATCTTTTGACATAAGTGGGGGGCAAATGCCTATGGCGACCACTGTTATGTAAGGCAGCCGGATTGATTGGGACCGACTCTGTCCCTGGACATTGTTCGTTAATTGGTTTCTCCAAGGAAACAGGACCACTATGGCCTACTGTGATACAGCGCAGTAAGTTCAGAGCAGAATCGGCAATCGGGACCGACTTTGGTTGTGATAAAGCGCGGTGGTACAACTCTGTTTAGAACTATTAAAAAACGGAAACAGTTCGAGTTCAGAGCCGGATCGGGACCGACCTTATCCCTGTCAAATAGCGACTGGGACCGGGTTGGTGAAATTATTGGGGGGGTGTCACACCCCTCCCCCACACCCCCCTCATTTGCGCCCCTGGACGTAGTATCAAATAGTTTAATCTTCCTGATATTGAGGGTGCAAGAAAACACATCACATCCGTGTTTACACCGTCTCATGCAAAATAGCTAAAAGCAAGTTCCCATTTCTGTGATAATTAGCTAAGGAGGTGTAAAATAATTAATTTCCAAAATAACGAGAAGAAAAGTTGACGTTTTAAAATTTCCGCAATCTTTCTCCCTGCACGATCCTGCACGATTCCCTCTGCACATGATTTATTGAAGTATGGTACTTGGTGCACATTATGTCTTGGTAGACTTACTTTGACTTACTTTTTACATTTTCAACTACGAAATCGTGAAATTGACATAGCTTAAGTGGCTACTTCCGGAGAAAAAGGAGTTATTGTAGATAGCTGTGAATGTCATATAAAGTTGTCAAAAGAGGCCATGTTTGTCCTATCTTGAAAGAGCAAATGATATTCTTCAAATTAAAAGAAAGTTTTTCAAAATTGGACCATTCTAGGCTAAGATATTATAAAATCAATAAACACCCCTCAAGAGGCTGTGAAATACTTGTAGCTGAAAGGGTTTTGGAGGTTGATTTTGTGTAACTTTGAAATTGAATTTCTCTGGACTTAGAAGTCTGATTGAGCTCGGATTTGTTTTGTTTGAGTATTCATTGTATATTATTGTATTGGAAAATTGATAAGAAGTAGCAGTTGGTGCAATTTCATTTTTTGCGGCATTTTGCCTTTTCTTACATAATTTTGACATTCTGGATCACTGTGCAGGGGCCATCTTGTAAGGCCCTCCATTTTCTAAAATGGGCAGTTCTATGGGCAGTTCTGAAAACTCGGAAAACTCACTTGTGGGATATTACAAAATTTTCGAAAGAAGGCGCCTAAATCATCACTAAAACTGACATCTCTCCTGAGCTTTGCAATGTCTGCTTCAGACAATTTCGTACAATAGACAAAGTTTGCATTTCTAGATGGTAAGAATACAATTTTAACGGCATATCCCACAGTGCGGTATTCAATTCGGTAGTGGGCAAGGGGCCTCTCTTCTCAGGTCATTGCCAGAGATAGCTCCAGATAGCTCTTTGGATTCTATCGAATCTGTTGAGAAAGTTGAAGCAAGGCAAAGAGACTGCAATAAGCTATACAAGTAATTAACGGCAACTTCTTGTAGATTCTAAAGTCCTCTTAACCCATTTTAAGCTAATCTGAGTCCTTTGACCCTGACACCCCAAGGAGGGGATCAGACAAAAGCCAAGCAAAATTAGGCCTTGGTTTTAACACCCTTTCTATCTTGATTCCAATGAGTATCTGACTTTATTAAAGATTATCCCAAATTGCGGAGGGTGGGCGGGAGATTTTTGCGAAGAGCTTTCTTTCAGACGTTAGTCTGCTAGGTCGTCAGCTTGCGAATGCGAATAACCATCGACTAGGCCCTCTACTGTTACCCAATACTTTACGTTTCCTTTAGTCACTAGGGGCAACTACACCCCGTGAAACGCTGATTATCAATTAAGCCGATGAAAAAAAGGATGTGACATGCGAACCAAATAGTATTCCTGATCTAAAAGTATCTGCACAAAAAAGACATTCCAACAACATGGGTCATTGATCATACTTATTGGAATGCCCACTTTTCTCCCGTAATAAAATTGATTGTAATTGCATTAAATCAACCCTATTTTGCAATTTGCAATTTCTTGGGAGAAAGGCGAAAAAGAGGCTGGTTTCTGAACGAGGCAAATCATCTGCAGCAGAAAAAAAAAGAAACAGAAAGAAAGAAAACAAGAGAAGAGAGGAGACGGGAAGAAAATAGGTTACAGACAAAGGCTTCAAGATATAAGAAAAAGTCAAGTCAAGATCCATTGCGGAAATTATGAGTAAAGTATAGGCATGCTTTGGCTTTTTGTCGGCAAGGGACCCCCCTTGACTTTGACTACACAACATTAAATCGAGTAATGGGCCTATTCTCTTATTGGCCTTCTTAGCCTACTAACCGTCAGTGGCTTGACAGGACACTGGACAGCAAGGAAATATGTTGAGATAATAGCAAATTACAGAGAAGAGAAAAAAATAAAGCAATAGGTCACTCAGCTGTGTTCTGTAAAGGTTTGACTCCGATCTCTGTGATCACAAGGCTTGCAGATATGTCAAACAGAGAAAACGGAATCACATGCTTTTTAACAACATGGCTACTGTCAGTCATCATTGTTGTTATTTCATACGGAGAAGATACAATCATGTACATGCAAAATAGGAGGAGCTTTGGTGAAGTTGTTGAATGGCTGCAAGAACATGCTCCAGGATCAGAAATGAATAGAGGCACATTTTATGAAGCAGGTACATAAATTTGCTTGAAGAAGCTATTTGTGTGTAAAAAGATACCTTTCTTTCTTGGCCACCATCATCACTCACTGTGGTTCTCATTTAACAATATAGGCTACATACCAGTCTGGAATCGAGTCCCTTTCCGCCAGAGATCTCTGGCGGACAGACTCACTCTAAACAATGCCAGACTTGAAAGTTTGCCATGTGAACCCAAGATCTTGCCTGTACAAAGAAATAAACTGAAGGTTCTATTGTTCTCTTTTCAAAACGTGCCCAAGCAAACAAAACCTAATAAACCTAAATTGTAGTGATTGTCTTTGGTTGATTGTATAGCAAATATGCCAGGTTCTGTTGAGTTATTCTTTGCGTTTGTTAGACCTTGGGCAGGTACTATGTACATCACACATATGCCATGTAACCAGCAAGCTAATTTGAATTCAAGACAAACAGGACATTTTTCATGGAAACCAGGAGTTTGTATAAAATAGGCATTTGTTAATGAATACTATCCATTGAGTGTGAGCATGCAGTGATTGACTGATAGGTCTGCAGGAATATATCATTTCATCAATCAACAATATTTTTGGTATTTTATGACCACAATACTAAAACTAAATCTGATGCCCTTGCAGTGTGTCTGTATTTAATTAAAGACCCTGTGCTAACATGCAGCCTTTGCAGCATTCTTTGCAAGATAAACAACTTTCTATACAATTTTCTTTTCTTGAAAATAAAGACATGGCATGTGTGGAGACTCTATGGCTTTGTCTACGTTGAAAGCTCTATTCAGTTAGAAACTTGATGTAGTAATTTGCTTTGTTATAAAAAAGAAAAGCGTGTTTTCATGCATGTAGCTGACAGGTAACTTGGCATTGGAAAAATTTAATATGTCGTATTGGCATTTTAAAATCAGCTCACAAGGCCTAGAGATTCTTTGCTTTTATTAGGGGACTAGGGACTTTTAGGGTATCTGAAAATGCGTTGTGGGATCGTTGACGATGACAAATACTCATGGCTACCACAGGGTTTTTAATAGACTCCTAATTATTAGAGCTTGGCATGATCAATGGAAAATCTGTGAGGTGGGCAGAAGTGCCTCTGTTTGTTGTGCTGTAAATTATTTTTTTTACTTTTCCTCAAAGCTGTTCTGAAAAAATTCAATTTCACTTCAGCTTTATATGCAACTTCAATCTTGATATCTTTGTTGCAAAAGAAAAACTTTGTCAAAATATTTATGTAGGTATTTAGTTCTCATCGACTGTGCAAGACATTGACTTGTGAGAAACTGTTTTTTCTTAGGTTTTACTGGGCCATTTATAGCCTGTGTTACATACCATAACAAGGGGGATTTATGGGCTGTGTGATGGACTGACTTAATGTTGTCCCAACGACTTCAGCATAATTAAACAAACAAAGAGCCAGACAAGCCAATATAATTATTTGAATAACAGATTTCACAAGATCTCTGTGGAACTGGGACAACAAAAGTGAATCCATCACACAGACCATAACTCCCCCTCGTTATGATCTGTGACGCAGGCTAGGCCATTTACTGCCAGAGTGCCCGTATGAAAAGAAGAGTTTAGTGTCGGTTCTCAGAATGTTTGATGCACCAAGCTCCATGATGCAAACATTGTTCGTCTTCTATTTTCTTGAAAAACTAGCACAACACAATTGGTATTTTGTGCAACATATGTTGAAAGAGCAAACAAAGCCTTTGTGTCCAGCCTACGAAGATTTGACATTCCAACCTGGCGAGGGTTATCGTGGCCAGGTGCAAATATCGTTGGAAAATCTGTATGCTCCCTCATTCTTGTGGGAAGGTGTCAAATTTGAATTAGTAAATTTTTCTTTTATGGTTCGTTCTCAATCTTTCAATCTTGCATCATTAGATATCTAATGAACCAGGTGTCCCAAAATGATGTATATATCAGCTTTTGAAGAATCCGCAAAATTTGGTTTTGCAGCTTCTCCTTAATTTGTTTTCTTTTGTTGTTGTATTAAAGGCCAGATTATTTCTAGCAATAATACAAATTGTGCAAAATTATGCAAAAGTCCTTGAAATTATTAATAGCTTGAAACCCCATATTTTGAGTCATAGACTTTAGTAGATATCGTAAATCTTGTCCAGGATTCTTAATTTCACAATTTCACATTGACTTTTAATTTGTACGTGTTCACAAGATTAATTTCTAGTGCCATCAACCATGTTAAAGGATTTGAAGGGACACAAGATATAGATTTGCTTGAACTTCTGTGCAATATTGTAGTACGCTTCAAAACCAGGTTGCTAATTAAACCTCAGAATTTCACTGATTGGAAGCGGTTGATGAGACAATCTATTTTTCTAAGTTTAATTTCATCTTTCATGCAACACCTCAAAAAGTAAATTTCAACATTAATTGAATTTTCAAATTTGGTAATTTTTCATATGCCCATACATCATTTTGGGACACCCGGGAGTTTATAGTATTTTGACCAAATGTCACATTGATAATTAAAATGTTATTCATGTGATTTCTTTGCTAAGGTATTACATCACTACAAAAACTGTGTGTGCTGTCTGTTGATGAATTCCAATACCTGAGCTATGGTTCGCAATGGAAATCAGATGATCCACTAGAAGACAACCTCCTGCAATTAAAGAGGCAGATGATTGTAAGGTTTTGGATGAAAGGCTACAACATTGATTACCAAAAGTTCTCTAAAGTCGGTATTGAAACCCTGAAGCAAATTTCTTCAGAAGTGGACCATAAAAAATTGATAGAAATACTTGAAGAGAAGCAATCAGAGATTCAAAAAGTTTGGCAAGGGATCCAGCGGTTGAAGATCAAGATTGAACAAGAGTTGGATGGTTATCCAGTTGAGCATCCTTCATACTTCATAGTAAAACTCTTTGCATACATATGGGGAATTATCAGGCCTTTAGGTAAGTGAGAACATTGAATGCCTCATTTTCTAGGTAAAGCAATGTTGTTTACTAGTTTCACATCGAAACTTTTTTAAGACTGCAGAGGGTTTTTGAATTTCTGGTGAAATTGGAAAATCCTTCTATACACTGTATATACAAATTAATCTGTGTATGAAATTGAGTTTTCAGGCTATCATTTACTCTTTCGTTAGGATGAATGCCTTGAAAGTAACTGTTGCTCTACCATGGTCAGTTTTGATATCTTGATTTTCTTAAATGCCAAAGCCTGACTGAAAGAACTTAAAGAACGCCGGTCAACCAGCATCCTTTGCGGTCATGCTTTGCAGAGAATGTTGTCATATCAAAATGGCCGCCGCAGTCGAAAGGCAACAAGCGAAGCGCGCAAAGGATGCTGGTTGATTGGCGTTCTTTAATGCAAAATTTCAAACAAGATTAAAGTCATGAGCGCAACTTTTGAATTGATGAATCGAGAAAAAATAGTATGATTTTTAGGTCCACAAGAAGAAGTTAATGGTGGGTATTGGTTATGGATTTAAGACACAATATACTGTATGGTCTGGAGGCCCCTAAACCGAAAGTAAAGAAGGGTTAGACGATTTTAGCACTGAGTTTTTAAAAGCCACTTTTGCTATTTATTTGTCATATGTCTCCAAAGTACAAAATCTACAAAATTTGTATTATGCAGTGTATTATGCTATCCTTGAAAACCATGACTCATAACGTTCGATTGATAATCGTGACATTGCTGAATGCACCACAAAGAGTCTTCGTAAATGGAATGTAAACAAGCATAGTCTCGAGCCTGTTTACTTTGTTGAAGACAAAACGGGCTGAGATTTCCCATACAACTTTGGTTGTTGAGTGAATGACTGCATTTGACATTCACTTGCCACCATTTGCCTGGCTAGACTGACGACTGATTGTGATTATGTGATTCAGTTGTGACGCACTGAAAGGGAAGTCGATTGACTGGTTTGCAACAAGTGACATTTTAATCGGTTTCGAGTGTTCGTCTCGCTTTCATAGCCAAAACGTTCAAGGAAGTTGTAGGAATCTTTTGCTACATTGGATCTTCATTAGAAAAAAACCCAAACAAACGTTATGTAATAGTGGTTGCTTGAATTCGTAGCGTAGTGTAGGTGATCCTCGACAGACGACTGTTGATGCAATCATAGTAGTGTACGTAATAGTGGTTGCTTGAATTCGTAACGTAGTGTGAGTGATCCTCGACAGACGACTATTGATGCAATCATAGTAGTGTACGTAATAGTGCAGAGGCTGGTGCCAGGCTAGAAGTTTGCCTTCTGTAAGCGCAAAGAAGCTTCTTGTATCAGATTCAACAAAAGCTCTTTTTCTAGAGGCTCTGTTGGTTTTAGAGGGCAGGTGTTTTTGGTTATGTTATCATAACGTATAGATGAGATTACATGTTCTCAAAGTCCGAGTGGAGTTCGAAAGCCTCTGTGATGACGACGACGTAATAGATATCTGTAAGTATATTATTGCGTTGGAGGACTTTGTCGATGATTCTTGGAACTTTGAACTTTCTTTTGTAGGGATTTGTTTTTTAAATTTGTATCGATATAGATGAAGCTGTTTGCGAAATGGTTGGTCAGTTGTCCATCCGACACAGAATTGTTTTTCTTAATCAAGGCCAAAAGAATAACTGGATAGTAAGTTTTGTTAGACAGGTAGGTCTCATCGGATCAGATTCCCATCAGATTTCACTTTTTGGCTTTGTGCAATCTGTACAGCACCTAAATGTTTTCTTGAAATTTAAAAGATAATTCCGAGGGGCAAATCACTTCTCAAAATAATGTACGTGATTTTCGTGATCTTAAAATCATGAGATTTTTTTCTGTGATTTTTTCTGTGATTTTTGCTAATTTTTGTGATTATTTGTGATTTTTGTGGTTTTTGTTGTTATTTTTTGCGATTTTTGTGATATTTGTGTGTGATTTTTTTGTGATGTCAAGGAAGGTGTACGAAAAAAATCAGTGATTTGCCCCTCGGATAAATCTATGTTGGACGGATAACTGATCAATCATTTCGCAAACAGCCACAAGTCGAAACTTAAATTACTTTTTTTACATTACACATACACGTATTTATTCTATAAGGAACCAAGACATTGACCCAGTACTGTAAGTTTCTTAAATTTCTAATTATTTGAGTACTAAGAGTCTCTTAGGGGTTTTTTTTAGAAGTTTCATAACATTCTTGATGTTTACATCCTATGACTTGTGTGAACATTTCACAAAACGTTTCATGAATTACTTGACTAAAAGGAAAGTTTCGTAAATATTTTTGTCCCAATACTGAAACTGAAGTTTTTTAATTTTTATTGATCTGAGAGTTGAGTTTCTAATAACGAGTTTCTCACAAAAAATCGATGTTTTAAAGCCTAGCTTTTCGATCTTAATTGCAGTAGGTGGTCATTATTTCTAACGAAAAAACATAGCCTTGCTAGAATAATTATGGACATGTCGTATCGCGAAACAGTGCTATTTCGTGAAATTCTGACGTGGGAATATTCTTTGCAGAGCCCGCTAGTTTCACATACAACAGTTTCTATGAAAAACGTTGAATTGAATTGAATTGCAAACGAGAAGCAGGTACTCATTATATGATAACATGAGATAAAACTTCAACCATTTATCATCACACTTCAATATGTTACTCGTTTTATCACTGCACTGTTAAAACAAACTGCGCGGCNAATAAACTGTGGCAATTTTTACCGCAAGAAATAAAACAAGCAAACACCCTTCCTATTTAAAAAAAAACAAATTAAATGTTGGAATGGTGATAAATGGAACTGTAGGCTCTGCAAAGTATATATCCCAAAAGTTGGGTTTCTAACAGGATAGATGTCTTAATGTGCTTTTATCTTGTATATATTGTAAGAAAAACACTTTTTAACCATTTATTTCCAGAAATTGTAAATTTTTCTTTAATTTTAGTTTAGTAGGCCTTAATTAGCTTTAGTTCAGCTACCATTTACTCAGCCTACGTTAAATAGATAGTTGATGATGATGATGATGATGATGATCGATCTTAATTGCAGTAGGTGGTCATTATTTCTAACGAAAAAACATAGCCTTGCTAGAATAATTATGGACATGTCGTATCGCGAAACAGTGCTATTTCGTGAAATTCTGACGTGGGAATATTCTTTGCAGAGCCCGCTAGTTTCACATACAACAGTTTCTATGAAAAACGTTGAATTGAATTGAATTGCAAACGAGAAGCAGGTACTCATTATATGATAACATGAGATAAAACTTCAACCATTTATCATCACACTTCAATATGTTACTCGTTTTATCACTGCACTGTTAAAACAAACTGTGCGGCCCGTATTCACTCCTTGCGTAATTAGTTTTATAATGCTAAACTAGCAATAATAATAATCAGAGAGTGCTACCTACTGGTTTTACTCACAAAAATTGTTGTCAAAATGTTTAAGATTGTGGTGAAAAGCAACTTGTGCAGGCAATGTTTTCATGTAAGAATCCACTAAAGTCCTGAAATCATGAGACTCCAAAAATAGTAATAGTTGCGCGACGAATTGTTTGGTGTATGGCGCTTTGATTAAGTCAATTGACCATGCATATAATTCTGTTTTTGCCATGCAACAATAAGTTATCATCATACTTTCCATAATGCGCATGCCCTAATTTCTGTGTTGACCCGTAGTGATATCATCATTTGGCAGCCAAAATTAGGTCTGCAAAAGTTGTTGAAAACAAGTAAACAAACAGACAGAATCGATTGCAAAGTTATTGACCTAGAGTATTATGCTGCTTCGCAGCAATGACGCCGCTGTTTTAGATATGTTCGTATTTACTCAATGAACTAGGAAGAAAATGTTTTGTATGTTTTTCGCGTTTGGGCATGTCATTGACGAGTTATGAAAAGTTTAGTTACACAGTACAAAACATCGGTGCTCGCCTGTGGAATAACCTTCCTTCTTCCTTAAAGTCAATTTCAGAACATAAAAATTTCAGTAAAAAACTTAAAGAAAATGTCATCTCCACATATCAAAATTAACTACCAAAAATATTAATGATTAAGACTTACAAACGAAACATTGATATCTTACTAACACAAAGATATCTTACTGTTGAATTTTTTAGCTTTGTACTATGACGTAATTTTTTTCTTTTTTCACATATCCTTTTAAAACTTTAATTTACGGCCCAGGCTAGATAAGCTCTGCTTCTCTTGGGTCTTGTAGAATATATATTTTTTATATCACATTGTATTAGGCTGTTGTATTCTGCGAATAAAATTGAATTGAATTGAATTAGTTAAACACTCGAACTGTAACTTTAAGCATGCTTTAAGTCTGAATTCATCTTCAATGGACATAAAGCAGAGTTCAAACTAGTCGCGTTGCTCTTTTTCTCGGCCTGCGCATGTAAGACTTTCCACGTCCCACACGAAGCGTTCAGCTGCCCCTTTTCGGGACAACGATGAGAAAAACACCGTTTTCAGTGCTTTTAGTGTGAAGCCAGCTTACTCCTCAGTAGCTGTTTTCCTTATTAGAATACCATCTGCCGACATGAACTGTAGGAGCAATATTAATTTTTGCGGCTCTGATCGACGCTGTTGTCGCCTTATATCGCAATTGATTGACTTAAACGTAAGCAATAATTTATTAATCTTACACTGTAGTTAGATGTGAGGCCGGTGTTATTTGTAATCACAACTGACATGGAGTTGATACCAACAGCGCTTTTCCTCCCACGTCCAATTTCTCTCTGCTATACTACATAAGTTCAACACTTCATTCATCGTTTTGTACTGTGTTTACATGCGTAAGCCGGTACTTATGCTGCATTTACTTATTTCATTTCATTTTCAAAATTCAGACTTGCGACACAATATTGGAGCGTCGTCCTAACAAAAACACATACAAAATAATTAATTACAGCAAAACGAACAACAAAAATTTGAAATAGAACATGTTTTAAACTACTGCTAAACTAAAAAGTGAACAAAATAACTAAATCTAAACTTCTGGCACTAATGCAGAATGTTAGTTGTTGCGGTCATGGCCCGTCTGAAGGACGTTATTTCGAGACTCGAAAGCAGATGCTACACCCGTAATTATGATGTGACCGTGATGGCTTATGACCACTAAGTTCTTCTCGTCAGGTGAAGTTATTAATAACTCAAAATTGCATGATATATGACGCAAAAAGCATTGATTGCATATGATCGTTAACGTTAAGTTCTCTTGCAAAGGTACATGCTAATGGGTTCATAGAAGATGCTCTCTATTTCATACATATAAACCTGTCGATCAGGAAGCACAGGGTCAAAGTAAATGGATCGTTAAGCACTCGAAGGTATGTTGCTTGAGGTGTTGTTCCTCAAGGTTCAGTTTTAGGGCCCTTGCTTTTTAACATTAATTGATATCAAGATATCTGTTTATCATGCTAAACATTTATGGTGTTTAGCGACACGGAACTCCGATTTTTTCTATATTCCATTAAAATTTACAAGACATATTACTGATAACAGCTACATGCAAACTACTATACAATACTACACGGGCGATGCCACGGGGAGAAAAAGACTATGACTACCACGTGGCCATTACATAGGAAAAAGTAAAAACTACCGGGTGTCCCAAAAAAAGTACTCCCGTCTAAAAAATCACCAAAACTCTATTATCATACCTATCACAAAATTTTCTTTTTGACAATGATCCAAATATATTTAAAGATGATAAAATGTTTGTTTTCATTACTTAAGGGGGATAAAATTACAGGTTGAAAAACCCTATTCTGAGCTATACTCTTTAAGCAACATCGTAAATATTGACTAACAGCTACTAATCTGAGATTTTTCATTACCCTTCAAGTATACAATGATAGTTTGCGTTTCTTTTTTACATTGATGACCAAATTAGAAGCTTAACATACAAAAAGAATGTATCTACTGCAAAAATATTAGAGGGACTTGGTGGTTAAAATTTAAAATTACGTCAATCAAACCGACCAGTTTTGCGAATGATATTTGGAATCAACTCAACTACTCTTCTGTAAAGGTCAATGAGAAGGGCTTTATAACCATAAAATAAATACTGCGTTAGGAACTTATTTGAAAGATTGGTAGGTCCAAATGGTCGTAATGTTGCCAGAAGTCCGAAATCTTGCTGTGTTCACTGATGTGATTGGTTCTGCACTATATGATATCACGGAGAAGGCTTGTGACTAGTACAGTCTTCTTTCCGGGCCAACTCCTTAACCCTATAGTGGTTGGGCGATCTGAACTACCCTATTTTGGTTGGGGGGCAAAATAACCCCCCCTACCTAACTCTTGACTGATAATAGGTAGAGCAACCAGATTTGGTCTGCTCTAGCC
>REGM01000038.1:1020380-1033898 GCA_004194415.1 Aurelia aurita
CATCTATCTGCTAAAGTTTTTGAATAATTTTAACAGCTTCCAACCCTTTTGAATTTATTTATTGCGATAAATAAACGAGACAGTCTCGAAATCCCAGTGCGACGCTATACTTTGTAATGGCTTCATTTACCCAAAGTCTGATTTTCGAGCGCGAATTGATCAAGTCACGTGCCATGTCGTCTGTATGAATTAAAGACCCTATGCTCCCCATGATTCTTTGCACGCGTGCAAGCCATAAAAAACATCATATTTGCCGTACAAACAACGTATCTTTAACACACAATAGTGGGAACATAAATAGCTACAGGGAACAAAGCTTTCCTATTCCTTCAATAGACAATAACGCTGAAGATGGCGGCCGCGCAAAGCATGCTGGTAAAAATTGCTCAAATATTCTAATACATCATCTCCCTTACAGGCGTAGCAGACCCATTAAGGACAAAGGTCAAAATAGCCAGTTCGATGTTGGTCTTGAAACAAAATATGCCAATTCATATCATACTGGATGAACGTGATAAATATGGAAATAGATGCAAAAGCAGTGAAGATTCGCTTGTTAAGTACACATTCAAAGTTCTTGAGGTAAGTTCTTAAATTTCCGTCATTGGATAGACTTCGTCCAAGTCTCGTTCGTTTGGCTACTCAAAAACAATCACAAGGAGGGAGTGAGCAAATGAAGCAAGCGTAGCGAGCTGCTCACACCTCTGTAATGGTCGCTAGCGAGGTGCAAATCACTCCAAAAATATCTCGTACACCTTCGTAAAAAATCTTCAAAAATCCAAAAAATCTCGAAAATCTTGAAAATCTCAAAATTCCTCGCAAAATCTTAGAAATCCCAAAGAAAATCCTAAAATCTTCCTAAATCTAAAAATATCTCAGAAGTCTGCCTCAACAAAGGATAAAACTTCTCAAAAAAATCTTTCTACAATTCTTTGAAAATTTCAAAAATCGTTTAAATCCTCAAAAATCTTGCAAAATCTTGAAAAATCTTGGGAAGCAGGTTGGGAGCAAGCCTATTCATTGGAGGGCTCTGAAATAAATGTGCTGCAAGCTATCCCCAACATGTCATACCTCTCTAGCAGCCATGGACAAGTTTACCAATTTAACCGGCAGGGGCAAAACTTGTCCATGGCTCCTGGACAAGTGTGACATGTAGTTGCCCAAAAAACAGGGTATGGCTCTCCTACATTGCAAAACGATGACAGAGGGTCGTTATATGTAAACAACACTATTAACCCTTTGTCAAATCTTTAAAAAGTTCAAATGCAATTCGAATACAACCTTTCCTTGCAATATCTAATTTTGGAGAACAAAGAAACTGCTGTTTTTGAAGCAACCACTTATGACTGTCTTGTGCTATAAATCAGCAACCACTTTTGCCAGATTGACTCAAACACAAGGTATCAAACTCTAAACTGAAGCATATTTGAAGTTACAGCTCCTTCACAGCAGCCGCACAAACTGGGCACAATTTTTGGGACACCCTGTAGAAATAAAAATCTTCGGTGTAATTCATTGAAGGCCTCTGTACTAAATATGTTGTCAGCTGTCTCTAAATGGAATCAAATCAAAGAACTGTAGATGAGGTTTACTCTGCACTGGCTGGGAAATTTAGCTGAAGGTGGGCGTAAGGGCATAATTAGTGTGAATTAAAGCAACTATGTTGATGATTAAGTTACCGAAGGTCGAAGGCCACAAATGATGATTTGGGATAATGTGAGAAAGTTGAAGGGCTTCAAAGCGCCAACCAATGTGGGAGGAGAATCCCTGTGGAGAGCCCCTGCGACCTAGGTTAATTATCAGCAATGCGAAAGGAGCTTTCGTCTTTTTGATCATATTCCACTTTCATGTCACGTGGTGCACTGTTTGCTGAACTCTGCTGACACTGTTTCACAACGTTATTGTGAGGGCGTTTCACGTAGTGTTCTTCTGTGTAACTGGGCCTTATCAAGACCCGGGTGCGCCAAAAAGACTCTCACACAACTTCATGCGTTTGAAAATTCGTAGTATCTACACTACATTGTACGGATCGGAATGAGTCAAATTATTTTTGATAGCCAAAAGACCGAACTATTTTTGCGATTTTTCTCTGTAGTTTCTAACACTAAAAACATAGCAAATTTGACTTTACGACAAGTCCTTGGTTGCAAAGTGCGTAAAAAGGGTCAAAAACCCTCGCTCGAATCGTAAAGAATCACCTCACCCAGATTAATATGAAAATCCATTTCAACTTTAGACTGCATTCTTGCACGGTTAAGAAACAAAGTCGGCACATTTATTGCCATAAGATTGCAAACTTTTGTAATTGTTTACAAATTAATTTATTATAACTCTTGAAGGAGATGTGATGACCTTGCACATTGTTCTGTGTGAGGAGATTCTTTACGATTTTGATCGAATGCTTTAGGTCCTATTCAAGCATTTCGGAAAGTTGAATTTAACTATATTTCCAGTGCTCATAATAACACAAGAAAAATGACAAATATACTCCAGTCTTTCGGCTATCAAGCAGAATTCAATTCATTCCAATCCAATCGGTACTCTTGGTATACGAATTTTCAAACTCCAAACTTTTATTGGCCCACCCAGTAAGTACACTTCCTATTTTTATAAGAAATTGCTGATAAGAAACTCAACTCTCAGTTCGCCAAAAAGTTAAGAAACTCCAGTACTGGGAAAATATAACTTAAGAAACTATTTATTTCAATAAAAGGAAATTCTTAGCATATTTTTACTTTATTTTCACTTGTTTTCTGTATCATATTACTCAGAAGGTACTTGAGTAATGTCTAAACATTGGAAAGGCTTCAAAAACGTTGTTTCGAAATGTTCACAGGGCGCAGGTAGTAAACATAAAGATTGTTATGGAACCTTTAAGAAACTCGTAAGAAACTCTCTGAGAACTGAAAATCTTATAATTTTAAGAAACTTTCAGTACTGGCTAAAATTCTTATTATAAAAAAAAATACGTGTATGGTAGCCTAATTAGCAATATTTCAGAATACAATGCCTTATGCTCTTGTGTTTTTCAATATCAATACAAATATGAAAGTAAGCGAACCAAGAGCTCGGTTCACTGTGGTAGATAGATATGAGCACAGGGAGCCCCCTTTCAAAGTAGGAGAAACTAAACGAATAAGAAATGGACGAAGCGCGGCATCTGCGAAGGAGCAATAGACATATTAAAAAACAGAAGTAAGAATTTTTTGAGCCGGCCTTTTTTACTGGAGCAGGCTTTACATGAAGAAAACACACACTGAATTGTGAGTTTTTATTATTATTACAAAACTGCTGACAAAAACTGATTGGTCTGTAGGCAATACAAACAAAGATCGTTCTAAAGCCTTCATTTATACTTAATGTTTCTCTCGTAGATAAAAGGTGATTGCCCTCGCATTAATCCAGCAATTGGGGTAGAAAAGTGTGATGACAATTACGTAGTTATGATGCGATTCAGAGATCCCGGATGTTACAAAACTACTGACCCAGACGAAAACTGATGGGCCTAGGCAATACAAACAAACATCGTTCTAAAGCCTTCATTTATACTTAATGTTTCTCTCGTAGGTAAAAGGTGATTGCCCTCGCATTAATCCAGCAATTGGGGTAGAAAAGTGTGATGACAATTACGTAGTTATGATGCGATTCAGAGATCCCGGATGTTACAAAACAACTGTCACGTATAAGGATGAAAATATTGGCAACAACATTTTCGATGTTCTTGTCTTAAATGGTAATTTACGTTTTTGTAATTTGTATGTATGATATTTCAAAAGATGGTAAAATGTTTGTGAGCCTGCAGTCTTCTAAGTATTCATTGGAAGTCTAACACGTCGCCATAAAAAAAACTATTTAGTTAGTCGGAATCGATCCTCTTGTTCTCAAGGTACAATCGATTGTATGAAAATGTTTCATATCAGAATCCTTCTAAAATTCCTAAAATCCTTGATCGGATTTGTAAAGAATTCTCCGAAATGAAACTCGCTCATTTTGAATGTTATTTTTCAGAGCAAAATGTGGTTGTCAGGCATTTAACTTAAGAGGAAGTTTCGCTTCACCTTTTGAATAATATGTAAAATGTAGTATGTANAATGTTTGTGAGCCTGCAGTCTTCTAAGTATTCATTGGAAGTCTAACACGTCGCCATAAAAAAAACTATTTAGTTAGTCGGAATCGATCCTCTTGTTCTCAAGGTACAATCGATTGTATGAAAATGTTTCATATCAGAATCCTTCTAAAATTCCTAAAATCCTTGATCGGATTTGTAAAGAATTCTCCGAAATGAAACTCGCTCATTTTGAATGTTATTTTTCAGAGCAAAATGTGGTTGTCAGGCATTTAACTTAAGAGGAAGTTTCGCTTCACCTTTTGAATAATATGTAAAATGTAGTATGTAGGTAAAAATACTTGATGTGCAGGATGCAAGATGGCGTTCCAGCAGGCGTTGCCATCCTGGTTTCGCAATCTCTCTAATGATTCTATAGGACATTCAATATTAAAGTCTGTCTCAAATTCGATATCAAATGCCCGCGAATAACAATAATTGAAAGGTTTTGCATGAGTAATTTTGCGTTACCGTAAATTTCACATGACATCTAATCTGAGATTGACTTTAATTTATTTCTTTCTCTTACGACAGCATCAGATTGGGACAAGATGAAGAGTACTGTCGACTCACTTTCGTGGAATCTTTACTATGAGGCCTACTTGCTGCCTAGAATTGATGACATTTATGGAAAAAGAAGAAAAGTTTACATTTATATAACTCCAAAGGTAAATTTTATTCTTCATAGTTAATCAACCCTTGAGTTGCTACAGAAACCAGGCTACGACACACAATCCCAGGGTTGTAAAATTATGTAAAACATCTTTTTATATCCCAAGACGATTCAGGAAGCCTATGATTATCGTTATAGTGAGGCTGAAATGTTAACAAATTTGATGAAGCTTTTTAGCCCAGTTTGAAAGGTTTTCGGAGAATGCATTTTCAGTTATTCGCTCGTGAATCGTAAAGGTAGTAGACGATTGCGCTGAAGATGACTTCGGGGAATTTTTAACCAATATAATATCCTTAACTAAAATCAAATCAATCTACATTCTTTGAGATGTAGAGATGATTCCCTGGCGCCATTTTAAGCGCCATCTTGTATTGGCCGACTTTGTCGAATTAATTCTTCTGGTCAAGTTTTGCATATACCGGGTGGGTAAACGTGTTGAAGTCATTGCTGTAAGTCAGAACGATTAGGAAAATTTGGTCGTGATTTTCTATCTGTTTTGAAGGTTTCTTGAAGGGTCTTTGTTTGATCATCAATAATGAAGGAAAACTGTTTGAGCCGTTAACATCAGATCTTGGTCTTTATCAGTTAATTTCAGAACCAACCCATTTCATGGGATATTCTAAATCTTGTATCGACTTGGTCTTTACTGATCAGCCTAACCTTTTTATTGAATCCAGTGTTCATTCTTCTCTGCATGGGCAATGTAGTTCCTGTTCATAAGAAGAATGAAAAAACTATCAAGGGGAACTATCGTCCTATTTCTCTTTTACCAATCTTTGGGAAAATCCTGGAAAAGTTATATTTGATTCTCTATACTCTCATCTTGTCTCCGAGAAAATGCTCAATCCGAATCAATCTGGTTTTCGTCCCGGTGACTCGACAATCAACTAGTTGATCTCTATAACGCATACAATATTTACAGCTTTCGATTGTAATCCACCCCTTGATGTTCGTTCTGTGTATCTCGATATTTCGAAAGCATTCGATGGAGTATGGCATGATGGCCTCATATACAAACTAAAACGATGCGGTGTCTCCGGACAACTTCTATCACTTATTCAAAGTGTTCTTAAAAATCGAAAGCAGCGAACTGTTCTGAATGGGCAGGCCTCTACCTGGGGAGATATCTTAGCCGGTGTCCCCCAAGGATCTATATTGGGACCCCTATTCTTCCTTGTATACATAAACGACCTGACTGGGGATTTAATGTGCAACGTAAAGCTCTTTGCAGATGATACGTCACTGTTCACTATAGTTCAAGACTCGAACACAGCTGCCAATGACATGAATCACGACCTAGAGTTAGTTGGGAAGTGGGCTCATGATTGGAGGATATCCTTTAACCCTGATCCACAGAAGCAAGCAGTTGAATTAATCTTTTCAAAGAACAAATCGGAGGTTGATCATCCAGTAATACTATTTAATAACATGCCCGTCATGAAAGATGATGAACATAAACATCTCGGAATAACCTTGGACGTAACTTTGTCTTTCTCTGCTCATATAAAAGCTGCTATCTCAAAGACAAGGAAAGGTATTGGTATGTTGAGATTCCTCTCAAGATATCTGCCTAGGCATACCCTAAGTGAACTATACAAGCTCTATATTCGACCCCACTTAGATTACGGAGATGTTATTTACCATAATCCACCAAAACTATGTGACTTCACTGGTAGTACTACCTTATCAAGTTTAATGGAGAAGCTAGAGTCTGTTCAATACTCCGCTGCCCTAGCTGTAACGGGAGCTTGGAGGGGAACGTCTCGAGAAAAGTTGTACCTTGATCTTGGATGGGAATCTCTAAGCCTCCGCAGATGGAGTAGACGTCTTACATTGTTTTATAAAATCATAAACAATTTAACACCGGACTACACAAGGGACCCAATGCCACCACTTCAACAGGTCCAGTATTCACTTCGCGAACGTGACACAATTGGGCAAATTCGAGCCAGGACAGAAAAATACAAATCTAGTTTTTATCCTCACTGTTTGTCTGAATGGAATAAACTTGATCCTGAAATTAGATTGGCACCTTCTGTTGCTGCTTTTAAGACAAAGCTGCTATCCATAATCCGACCCCCTACAAAATCTGTATTTGGGATCCATGACCCGAAGGGCCTGTCTTATCTTACTCAACTCAGGGTTGGTCTCAGCAAGCTAAACTTTCATAAATTTCAACACAACTTTAGAGATACAATAAACCCAATGTGCCCAAGTAACGATGGAATCGAGGATACGGAACACTTCTTGTTGCTCTGCCCCTCTTTTGTTGTTCAAAGGACTGATCTCCTCGCTGAAATTTACACTCTAGTACGACCATATGGATATGCAAATCTTGCAAATGAAGTTCTGTTGCAAATCTTATTGTACGGCGATAAGAATTTTCCAAATGAACTGAATAGAAGCATCCTTGAGTTAACTATACGTTTCATACACAGTACTGGTCGCTTTGAATAAAGTATCTCGCCCCCATCCCCCCTAGTAAGCCGCCAATTATTTAGTTAACTATTATATCTAAAGTCTGTCTCAAATTATATATGAGGTGAGATTTGTAATGGCGCAAAATTACTCACAACTCCAGCTAGCATCTTGTTTGGTGATAATCGCGGACATTTTCACCTGATATATCTAATTTGAGACAGAGTGTAGTGTTCTTTGCTTGGTTTTTTGTTTTCTGTCTTGTTGTTTTCTTTTGATTATTCATATGTAGGTCGTCTTAGTTTTGTGTGATGGCACGGAGTAGTCATAGTTTTTTGCACCCAGTGGCATCGTCCTTGTAGTATCGTTAAGTATTTTGTAAGTAGTGTAGCAAGTAAATTTGTATTGTAAGGTTTTATCGGAATGTAAAAAAAAGGGTCTTTGTCGAGAAAATTCCTCATAATTCCAGAACGGAGTGACCGATTTCTGTCAGGTAAATTTTAAAATCGATTTGAACATGTCCACCATTAAATGATATGTTTGCCAATATTATTGTCTTGATATCCAGCGAGCAGTGGCTTTTCAAACGGGGATTGTTTTTTCTGATTCAACCGGTAGGCTCTCAAATGTCTAAACCTTCTTTTTTGACTCATCTGGTATTGTGTCATACGAAAAGTAATTTAAAGATCCTAAGATCATTTTATTCTTCAAATTCAACGACGAAACGTTGACAAATTGATATTTTATTTGAATTTATTTTATTTGCTTTGGCTAGAGTTTTGACTATGATGATAATAAAGACCAACCTAGCTTCTGAGGAGTAGAATCATTTTGCCAGGAATTTACTTCTTGTGACTCTAAGTTGATTGCAACCTATTCTGAAAAATAAAGACTTGCCTATTCTTTTTCAGCAACTTCTCATCAAAGAATACTACTTGAAATTTATACCAAAGAGGCTTCATACCATGCGAATAAGAACGTCACTAAAGGTATGAAAACTTTGTGATTTTATTTATGCTTTACTTCCGTGCAAAGACAATTGACCGTGACATGTGCCGAACCATATTTGGGTAACTGATCTGCGTAAACAGGAAATACTGATATCTGATTGGCTAGAATTTGACCGCAATTGGCTTGAGCCACTTTTATATGCTTAGATTCCCTTTAAGAGTAGAAATCCTGCATTTTTCTCAACCAGAAAAAAAAATAGCGTGGACAATCGACCAAAATATGTGTTCTTCGATGACATAGCCCCCTCTCTATCGAAATCAGTGTTGTTTGTATGACTTAGGTGTCTTTGACAACCAGCAAGAAGGCAGAACCAGGAAGGATAAAATTTAGGCCTCTGTTGACTAATGCCCAGTAACATTTTGGCCAGGATTTTAGGCTGGTTTATTATTATTATTTTATTATTATTAAATTATTTAAAATTGGTTATAAAAAATAGCTCTAATGATAAGAACTAATTAAGACCACCTATTTACAACAACAAAATTACAGTCCACAAATATTAACGTAAAATACCTTATTTACAAAATCAGCCTCACGAATTAAGATTGAATGTTCGTTATTTACAAATTTTGCAACGGCATTCCATCCCATTTTTTATGCATGTCTTGAAGGAACAGACGGAGGTTCATTGAACGTAAAACTATATATCACAAGAAGTGAAAGCTATATATCACAAAAATTTACGAAAAATCCCAGAATCTATTTCCGGATTTTAGGTAAAGATTCAGTCATAAATCTTCAAAATCGGTCTGTGAACGATTTATCATGGCCTGTCAAAAGTGGATAGTTTTTTTGGCGCACACGGTATATCACAAGAAGTGAATATGTATGTGTTCGAAGCTATGTATAACACTAAAACGGTAAAGATTTGACAACTTTAAAACAAGGAGACTAAGAAAGATTGAATATTACATATAAAGATTGTTTGCAACTTGTTCGTTCAGTTTTAGCCTACGTTCACACTGCTCCGTTTTCATTTATATTCATTTTTGTTCATGAAAACGCTGCCCGTTCACATTGCTCCGTTTTCAAATGGATGCGCTATGAGTACGATAGACGTTGACACTACTCCAGCAAAACGGTATTGTTAATCCTCTTTTAATAACAAAGCCTTTATTAGTAGCTGTCAAAAAGGCGCCAATCGCGAGTTTGTAGGCATTGTAATCCACAGCCTGTACAAAGGAATGCGAAGCGTTTTTAAATGTCTCCCTTTTTAGCCTTCACACTGAAAACGGATCTCGTTTTGAAAATGCATCGTTTTCAAATTTATCCGTTTTCATTAGCGTTTTCGAAAAGCTCCGTTTTCACAGTGAAGCAGTTTGAACGCAAGGCAAACACGGATAAGTTTTGCTCCGTTTTCATATGAACGGGGCCTTAGGGTGCTTGGTCTTGCTCCAACTTCCCATTTCTCTTTTTCTTGTAAAGAGCAGACGCTACCAGAACCATGATGGAAGGTTTGCCAGCTTGTTTTCTTCATTAGACAAAGTACAGAGTAATACTCCATTCACACTGGCCAGTTAAACGAGCTTAAAATAGACCAGGTTATTGAATGCTGCGTTCTAATTGGTCGATCCAACAAATCGAAGGCATTTGATTGGTTAAAATTTAACCTGGGTTAGACAAAGCTGGTTTAACTGCTTCAGTGTGAATGAGGTATAAGAGTGAGATGGCATTTACTGTAGCATAGGTTCCAAATCTTTAAATTGGCGTGAAAAGGTCGGTGTAAAATTCAGTGTCCTATTTCTTTGAATCGAATGGCTTGAAAGAAACTTTAGCTACTTTGCTATAACTCTACCGTTGGACTTTTCAATTATTATTTGATGTTTCCTCAAAAAGTGTAGAAATTACGATGGTTTAAGTTTTTTTCAAAATTTTTCTTGAAATTCTTAAAAAAGAAGAAGAGCATTCTAATTCTGAAAATATCGAAGATTTCTGAAAAGTCCAACAGTAGAATTATTACAAAGTAGCTAAAGTTTCTTTTAAGCCATTCCATTCAAAAAAATAGGTCACAGAATTTTACAACGACCTTTTCAAAGATTTGGAACCCATGCTATTTACTGTAAACCTAACAGAGCTGTAAATTACGTAAATTATATAGTCATGTTTTTAATTGCAGCTCTCAGTTCTTCCAAGTCAAGATCGACCAACTGGCTATCCCCTGTTGTCAATTAAAGAGGGTATTAGTTCTTCCTTGCTGATTGCTTGTAAAGAAAGAAATCTGCTCCTGGCTACCTACTGTGAGGTTCTCTTAAGAAATATCGGTAAGTAAATAGCGTCATACAGACATCTTTGTAAAAGAATCACATGACATCATCATAAGCAAAGTTTAAGGTGGCTACCTACTGTGAGGTTCTCTTAAGAAATATCGGTAAGTAAATAGCTTCATACAGACATCTTTGTAAAAGAATCACATAACCTCATCATAAGCGAAGTTTAAGGAAACACTCATTTTTGTTAATTCGCATCAACAATTTTAGTGCTACGGATAGTGTGAACTCGAATTCATCATAATTTGGTGCATATGTGAGGTTGGAGAATACACTCCGTTTTCTAAGACGTCAAGTTATAAGAAACTAGCACCGGGATCATTGAAAAGTGCTGTGTCATTATTTAAGGGTACTTTTTCGACGTATCACTTACTTCAGCAATATCCTTAAGTTTGGAGTATCATTTTAAAAATTGCAGCTTTTTAAGGGCTGTCCAAGTACACGTTTTTTAAATATATATAACTGGTTAATATGAATTATAGTGGCCAAACAGGTTTATAAGTACTAGGGTGTCCAAAAATTTAAGAAACTCTAGTATTATTCTGAAGAAGCGCTAAGAAACTATTAAATATTAAATCCAAGAAAATCATGGCAAAATTGTCATTGAATCTTTATTCGTGATAAATGTTCACTATAATTTTATGTTTTGAGCCCAATACAACTTTTTTCCTTGCTAAACATTGTGCTGTATGTCAAGAAACAAATACGTGGTAATAGTAGAAACTACATCATAATTCGTGTACCCAAACAAATAAGAAACAGATTAGGAAACTTTTTGTACTAAAAAGCGGAAATTTTCATGTGAAATTAAGAAAGTTTTATCAATATGGTCTGATCCAAGTTTCTTATAAAAAAATGTGCAAGTCTTTCATCTTTCCAAGTAAAGCCCTTGTGTCATAGAACCTGAGCCTGTGGGCTAAGAAAAACTTAGCACTTGGTGGTGCTAAAAAAAACGCCCCAAGTTTCAAGTTCGATTTAAGCTTCAAGAATTTCTAAGAACGGAAAATTTCGGAAATTGTAAGAAATTTTCAGTTTGCATAATTTCTTAGAGAATAAGTCTGTTGCCTGGGATATTGTGACATTTGTTTTATAACAATTTCATCCCACGTGGAGTTTGATTTTTGTCTCACTTGAGCTATTTATGTCACACTCACGGCTCTTTACAATTTGAACGTTAGTATAACCTCACAGATCAAAATTATGTACAATTTGACGATTTTAAATCATACATTTTTCCATTACCAGGTGGATCCGATTCCTTCGACAACAAGAGAAAACACTTCTATTCTGAAATTCGACAAATATATTCAAAGAAAGCAGGCTCTAAAGTAGCGCTAGCAGTCCACAGGGATCAAGTACTCTCAGACGTGAGTTTGTATTATTATGAGCCCGAATAAAAAATAGGTGTCTTTTCGTAACGTAATAGAATTATCTTTACCTTCGAAAGCAAGAAAAACATTTCAGTTCCGAAATTGGACAAATATATTGAAAGAAAGCAGGCTCTAAAGTAATCTGTCAACGTAAACGCTAGCAGTCCACAGGGATCAAGTATTCTCAGACGTGAGTTTGTATTATTATGAGGCCGAATGAAAAATGGGTGTGTTTTGGGTAAGCAGAAAGCCTAATAGAATTACTTTTACCTCAGATTGTGTTATAAGACTGAATAAAAAATATGTGTGTTTCTAGAAACTCAAAAAAGCAACTCTCACCGACATTTGTATCGCTTTAAATTTCCCATGAGCGACGATCCTCTCGGATAATAATTTTTTACTTCTGGGGTGGGGGCTTAGACTTTAGGCCTCTCGGAGCTTTTCCCATTATAAACACAGCTTTTTGCAGGCTTTCATTATGAACACAACCTCGTCCCCATGGCCCAAAAGGAGGCTTATACCAAAGTCACAACTATCGGTTAAAAGTTTTGCAATATAGATTTCCTAACAGTGGATACATGTTTGTATTCATTCGGTACGTGCGTGAAGCATAATTCACTCGACCGTTTTAAATTATTACTTTTAGTTGGCAATACAGCTCACAACGAGCGTTCAATTGCATTACTAGTGATTGCCCTATATTTGGAGATTGCCCCTCCTTGCATTACTAGTGATTGCCCCTTCGAGTCCTATCTTCTGTTAGAAAAAGCTCAAAAGAAAATTTACCAAGATCTAACTGTTCCAATTTCTGAAGCTGCTAATCTTCTCATTTATTTATGATAATTTTTCTTGTAGCTGATGAAAGCAACTAAATCTTTTACTGCATTAGAGTGGGGAAAACAATTTTCAGTGGACTTTGTCGGAGAAGTGGGTTCGTATATATTTGATAGTAAACTCAGTATATGGTGTACCGTTGAAGAGGGCCTAACAATTCAAAGAAAACAGGCATCAGTTTGGTCTTTTGCGCTTTTTTATTTTCTTTCAGTGCTGACTAGTTTCGCCCACTAGGGCATCTTCAGAGCAACCTCAGTAAACTCAGAATTTACGATATCTTCTGCGTCCATCTTGTTTGGATATCAAAGCAAAAATGTGCTCGAACGTGAAACATGTTTATTTATCAATGCTCTGAGACTGTTTCTGAAGATACCCAGGAATAACCTCGAGCTCGTTTACAGCTTTTGTCTAATGTTGTCATCGAGAAGTATCGCTGCCTCTAGAAAGTTGTGTCCATTTGTCCCTATTTTTGAACCGTAAAGTTTTGAGTCGCAGTTTGAGCGAACAGTGAAATCCAAAATGGCGATGGGCGAGATGGAACGAAAACAAAGAATCAAGTCAGGCACATATCTGGTTGACTAAACAGCACTGGTTTTTTCCTGCATGTGGATGGATTCCAAAATACTTAAATGAAAAGGTGACCTTGAAGGTGTTGTGGCGCAGTGGTGTAATCCTCTGACTTTGCAGCCAGAACGGTCAGGCGGACAGAGTTCGAGCCCAGTGCGAGCCCCACCACTTGAGCGTCATGACAGGGGGTCGCGGACTCGATTAGGTCTTCTCTACTTTTGCGATCCCAGCGGTTGGTGCTAAAAACCGCAACTTCACCTTCACCTTCACCTT
>REGM01000038.1:1035008-1105647 GCA_004194415.1 Aurelia aurita
GAAATTCAGTCCAAAATATTATTGCGATTTAAAGTTTGGTGAATACAGGTTACCAAAGAAAAACTCCAAAAATGGATAGAAACGTTTTTCGTTTAGAGGTTCCAAGTCTTGGAATGACCTCTCAGCTGAGTGTAAGCTGGCGTCCTCCTTAAGCAGATTTAAACAATGTATATAGGGTAGCTTGCTGTAAATAATGTGTTTGCCATATGGATTTTCTTTTATTGTAAATATTCATTTTAGGTTATAGGGTTTTTATTTATATATTAGAAATTGGATTGTATTAGGTTAATTTAGTTTATAATAGTATTTTAATTCTGTAAGTTTTTGTAATGGGGGGCCCCGTGAAAATCAGCATTGCTGAAGGGTTACCCTCCTTAAACATTTGAAATAATAAGAAAAATAATAACTAGAAATAGCAATAGTTAGTGAGTGCGGCGTTTTGCGGATGAGAAACAAAGTGAAACAAAGTACGGAACAACAAATAGTAACAGGCCTTTGTGGTTCTGTTGGCATTGCAATTCTTTGTTCACTATGAATTGAAAATTCAATCACCCATGGAAATTTGTTTTGTGACAACTGAAATCAGACAACTACACATTCCACAAAACAAGAGAGATTTTATGCCTTTGACGGTTCATGATTGTGTGATCACAATGCGTTGTTTACATAGATTTACATTTCACCCCCGCAATAGCCTTGCAGCGTTGGCGGAAGCCTCATTTTGAAACATGGAATCGAGATAACTTATTTAGTTCGTTCGACAGTATTCAGTATGACATCGCTCGCAAGATTTTAATTCAACTCGAATAGGTATGTGGCTTCGCCGCAATAATAATAGTAATAATAATAACAATTTCGGAGGGAATTTCCGCATTTTCGGGGAAAGTTCGTCTTTCTTGGCATCCAAATGGAATCAAGACGTGTTGATTCCATCCAAATGCGGTAGGACATCTTCAAATTTTCCGTAAAATTTCAAATTGAGGCAAAAATAATTTCGATGTTTTTTTCTGTCTCTTTTCATTTCAGATGCATTTCCAACGCGTCTTTACTCTAGCGTGGGCCAAACTTCAACGACCCAATTTTTCACATATTTCGTTATTTTCTAGGTTCATCCGAATCCTTACAGACCTGAGCAATATGCAAAGCTGAAATATTTTGAATTTGCTGGAAAAATTGTTGGGAAATTTCTTATTGAATGTGCACACAGTCGGCAGCAATTTGTCAAAGCAAGGTTTTCTCGAGCATTTCTCACCCATATTATTGGACTACCCGTTTCTTGGCAAGTAAGTGAAACCAGATCATTTGTCTTAATATATTATTAGATGTTTTATGAAACTTTTTATGACTCGGAGGGGGAGGGGGGGAGGGGTGTATTTCAGAGTAAAATTTCCTGAATCATTTAAGAACGCGTTGTAAAATCTCAGTTTTACTTTTCATGTAATTTGAATTTTAAGAAGTTTGAATTTTTGTATCAAAATTTCTTGGAGAAAATGGAGAAAATAAGCGTCTTTAAAACTCAAAAGCTTTGTAGGTATGTAAGAGATTTTATCCGTTTGCAAAAACTCCTCTTTGTTTGGGGAGGGGGTGTCAAAAACATTTGACCTAAAATTCTAAATTTTCTGTGAAATGCCCAAATTTTTACTAGACATAGTTTGAATAAGTAACATGTAACTACACTTTTTGCTTATGAAAGCGTTTTGATTTATCCACCAATGTTTTGTAAAATACGGAAACGAAAACTAAAAACAGTAATACGAAATACTTTAACTATATGCTTTCAAGAAATCAGGTGTGCCCGAATTGGCCCCTAATTTTGACCAATTTTGCCTGAATTTTGAGAATATTGGTCACACAACCCCCACACCACCTGTAGCTACGCCCCTGCTTGAACTTGGTATTGCAAATGTTTCTTTTCAAGTTTTTAATTTTCGACATCTTAGGAGAGGAAGATCATGATCAAGTTCCCACTCTGTTATTCAAGCGATATTCGATTTAATTTGATAGAGAATTCAAAAATAGTGTAAGCTGTTTCAAATGATTCTTTCTATGAAATTAATCGATTTAAGCTAAACTTGCTTTTGTCCTTCTTGCCGATTTTATCTGCTTGTCTTTAACGGTAAATAATCCATGATAGGAAATTCCAATATCTCATACCCTTACCTTCCGAACCTCTATTTTTTTGTCCGTAGCTCTTCGAATCTGATGACAAAGAATTATACAAGACAAAAGTTCTTTATATTCTAAAGAATGATCCACAAGATTTAGAACTTACGTTCACTGAAGATGTGTATGACAACAAAGAGAACTTTATCAAGGTATCATTTAATCGTACCTAACTTTAAAGATCATACTACCGGGTGAATAAAAAAAGCGCACGGCGTTTGAAAAGATTCTGCTTCCAGAATATCAAAGCAATAATATTGAAAAATGTCTCGTTTCATAGCTGATATGTTCAATCAAATGCATAAATTTACCCGGCTTTTATCGGTCATTCCTTCCCTTGAATATAGGAAAATCTTCTGCAGAAAGCTCCTTTCGAAAACCTGCAAAAACGAGTGAAAATGATGACCAAAATTTCATCAGTTTTCCTCCCTAACAACAATGACAATTACATGTATTAGCACATGTTATCCTTTGAAGGTTTTTCGAGAAAAATACCTTATATTTTCGGAAGAGAGTGGCTGATTTCAGTCAGGAGCATTCCTATGATTAATTTTACATTTCGGCTATTCAACAAGATAATAACAAATATTGTTGCTGTGATATTCCGGGGACAGCAGCCTTCCAAAACGCCCTGCATTGTTACTGACTCACCCACGGTATTGCAGATCAAATTGCTGATTGTCGAATGCCTTAAATATTGAAGAAATGTCGACTGAATCCTGCCTGTACTTTATGAAGTGCGAACCTGAATGCTGCTCAGTTTATTTGTATTTCTGAGTGTATGTTGAAAGATTTTATCAGATGAGCAAACATTTTGTAAGCTTTGGCTGAATTATTCAACATTTTATACAACTTTTAACTCAGCCTTGATTACTCACTTCGTTAAATCATTGACTTTCATCTTGTTGAGTGCGTGTTTAGAGACTTTCTAAGGCATTTTTGCGTAAGGTCGAGTCGTTTGCCCAGGTCACTTAACATTGTTAAGCCTGCAAAAGCACATTTGTTTTGTTCATATTTCTCTGTTTTGTAAGTTTTGTTTTTTGTCGTTTGGCTATGTTCCCTTATATTTATTTTTTGTCGTGTTTTGTGTTTTGCTCTTTTCTAACGCCGTCGATTAACAGAGTTAGCAGAACTTGAAGTGAAGAATGTCGAGGGAAAATGCTGAGTGTAGAATATTTAAAGTTACGTGGCGGAGATAGGTGGAGTTGGCTTTGAATAGGCTGAAGAAATACACACTCGTGCCTTTTATCTGTTTGGTAGGGCATTGGCTAGACTGATTACCTAAGTCCCTTGTATCCCTGCGGTAAACCTTGCTCAGCAGGGACTCATGATAAAACTGTGAAAAAGCTGACCCTATTTTGTGCATTCATCAATCGAATCATGATTAAATCACGTCTTTGAATGGTTACTCCTCAGAAATGAAGTGCATTAAAAATCATGTTAAGAAAACAGTTTTATAACAAAACCTATCACGATTATGAAGAAAAAAGCTCAGTTCACCTGCTGAATACAAAATAAGTCTGTTAATACGATAATTTCCATGTTTTTAGGACTAAAAGTTACCAGAGAAACCAGAGAAATTTCCAGCCAGCTTACGCAGCAACTCATTAAAATCTAATCAATTGCGTGAATCGAATCAAAGTTCCAAAATCATTGATCTTTACTAAATTTCGCAATCTGTTGTTGTTGTTGTTGTCAATTTATTTTGATTCGATTTAACATCGTAGCTAACAATATATACATATATACATACATACACAAAGTTAACTAATCAAAATCGAACATACCTATAAAAACAAATTAAATAAATTATAACATATACAAAATTATCCTGATAGAAACTAAATCAAGACATTAAACTGCACTGACAGGCACTACATTTGCAAGCTGGCCCGTCCCATCTGATTGGTACGTATAACGGGACACCGAGTGTGAGGGCCTAAATAGAGACAAGTTTTCAGAGTAATATTATTAGGACTCCAGGTAATAAATCTAGGAATTTGCAAGCATCTTCGATTTTGATATCTCTAAAAATATCATGAGCTTGAACCAGCCTGGTTCCCAGTCGTCGATGTTGCGTAGGAGACAAACGCGTTTTTTGTTAAGAGAAGGGTTGAATTGTGAAGGAGAAAGAAGCGGTCAACATTGACGTCATTTGAGACCTCTTCCCTGGAGTCCAGTCCCCTTAGTCGAAAATGACGTCAGGGAACCAGACTGGGTTTGAGCCCCTTTTATATCCTTCATGTAAGTTTATTGAAAAATGTTGAGTGAATCATGTTGAGCAAAATTTCATCATTCGGCAAGACGAAAAATAGACTGTGCTATGTTTAATTCCCTGGAAATTTTTGACAGCTAACTATTAAAGTACCTCTTATTTGATATCTTTTTTAGACTGTTGAGCTGAAACAATATGGAAGCCAAATTCAAGTGACAAATGATAACAAATTAGAATATCTCCAACTGGTTGCAGAGTATCGAATGACTAAATGCGTGAAGAATGAGATTACTGAATTTCTTAAAGGTACGAAAACAATCCTTCTCTGATCGCATTTTGTATCAGGTACCGGTGACTCACGAAGGTTTCCAATTTAAAATTCAGACGATGAGAGCCATCTAGCCAATGTCTTTGCAGTAAAGTCTTTTTGTTACCGGGCATCTAAGTGTGAGGAAAATATTGCTCTGCCAGAAAGACTGATTTTCGTTATAGGCTTAAAAATGTTATGTTATAGACTTTTCTTAAACAAATCAATGGTATGGATCATGGAAGCTTTAGATATCTTTAGTGGAACGACTGCACTTTAGCGGACCAGCTATATGTCTTATCTCTCGGGAACGTGTTTGAACAAATACCCTACTAACCCTAACTAAACCCTACCTTACCCTAACTAACTAACCCTACCTTAACTAGCCCTGCCTTCCCCTAACTAACCCTAACTTACCTTAACCTACCCTAAAAACCCTTTTCCAAACCTAACCCTGACCCAAACCCTTACCCCATGACACATAACTTGCCCATATTGAAAGGTCGTCCGCTAAAGTGCAGACTAGCCTCTTTAGTTTGACAAAATAAACCTTAGATTTGTGTATCTAACTTGCATTATTCTTACTGCAGGCTTAAACAGTCTCATTCCTGACAAGCTTATCTCCATGTTTGATGAAACTGAGCTTGAGGTACGAATTTATTTTTTTTGAAAATCCGTTAAACTTTCATTCGAGGCTCAAGTGATTCATGTTATTCACGTAAGACATCAAAGAAGCCAAGAGGTATGGCGCTGTGCCTTTGATGCTGATGTGAAAAGTGTCTTCTCTCATATTAGATAATATAGCAAAGAAAAATCAAGAACGCAGGCTTGTCTTAGATAAAATGGCGTTTGTGTCCCTCTTATCGGCTCACAGTGTTTACTTATATACAATAAATCCTCGCAGAAGAGCACTTACGATTTTATTCAAGGGTTTGTGCAAGGTTAAAAGCTGGCATTTGCAAAGAGCAAAACAATCTAAAAATATCCCATTCAAATCGAGGTTGCACACGCACCGTGAACGATGGATAGCCAAAGAAACAATGCAGTGTCTGAGTGTTTTCTTTGTTCTATTATAGACAAGCCCATTTTCCATTGCACATTTCCTTTAACTTGGTTGCTGATCTTCCTTTGATATAAGAACTTCTTCTGCCTGGTAGATTTTCAGGGTTCATAATTGCAAGACTTTGAATTTAAGTCAGTATTGAGCAATATTTAGCGGATTAATCGTTTTAATTATTATGCTTGCACTCGACCTATTTTCAAGGCTGTCGATTAAGCAACTAAGAAAAATAAAGCAAAATGATATACGTTTTTTATCTTTGTGAGATGTTATTATAAGGTATGAGCCAGTACAGGATTAGAAGGACAAGAGCGTTAATAAGGACCCGTTAGCCCTGAAATCACCTGTAATGACTCTTTATAAATGCAAAGCTTCTAAAATGAGATTATTCTGAGATCGATCACTAAAGGCCCATTTCCCTCCCTCAAGATGTAAGGAATGCTAATTCTATCAAAGATAAAAACTTGGCGCGGTAAAGAATGCACATGCAAACTATGTCGACCTTACATTGAAAACCTCGGATTTTTATAATCCTGCATTTTTATTCTTAACATTTTTATCGCTTGGAACTGTATGTATTATCGAGTCATTTTATCAAATTGTTTTACAACCTGTATATTTTTAAGTAGTTGGCCTTAATTAGTAATTATAGTATTTTAATCCTGTTATTTTGCTATATGTNAACCTGTATATTTTTAAGTAGTTGGCCTTAATTAGTAATTATAGTATTTTAATCCTGTTATTTTGCTATATGTAGCTATGTACTAGCCAACTTTAAATAAATTGATTATTATTATTATTATTATTATTCCACGTCATTCGCAAATCGCATGCGATCTTGTATTTAAAATTCGCATGCGAACGTTCGCAAATCACATGCGAACGCTCGCAATGCGATTTTGACCTGTTCGCAATATTTGATTTCTTGCGATCACTAAAGGCCCATTTCCACGTCATTCGCAAATCGCATGCGATCTTTTGTTTAAAATTCGCATGCGAATGTTCCCAAATCGCATGCAAACGTTCGCAATGCGATTTTGGCCTGTTCGCAATATTTGATTTCTTGCGAATGTTCGAATGCGAACCATCCTCCCGGATTGAAGGCAGCCAATTAGAAATTTTTGTGTGAAAAACAAAGAGACAAAGGGGACAAGTGCCATCAAAAAGAGATAGATTTCATTGGCTGGATAAACAATTGAAATTCGTGCGACAACTTTGAAGTGTGTATTGAATTCGCATGCGTTCGGAATTCACAATTCGCAAATCTAAATGGGCCTTTACAGTCTCTGGGTCGCTAGCCTGATAACCAGGCCTACTGGTTATCAAGCTAATGGGTCGCCTGGTACACCTCTCAAGGCTTGCTGAGGATTGATGTCATGACGTTACTGTTACGAGTTCTAGGTGTTTGATATTTTGTTTTTATTTTCAGTTACTCATATGCGGAGCTGATCAAATAAGTCCTTCAGATTTGAAAGAAAATTTTCGACAAGCAGCTGGAGGAGAAGTCTTCTTGGGGAAGGTTCTTTATTTCATCATTTCATCATATGCTCCTTAAGTACAGTAAATCTTTGCAAAGAAGAACCGAAAAAAATTAAGAACCAGCAGCGAACTTTCTTGCATAAAATTCGTTGTAATTAAGAATCTCTTTTACCCTTGGTAAATAGTTACACGGTTTTCATTGAATGCGTTTTAGCAATTTAAAAGCAAATATTGCACTCTTCGTAGCGAAACATGTCAGCAATCGTATGAAACTAGCGGGGGACCTAAAAAAGCCTCTCTCCTTTGGAGAGCTACAAGGCGACAGTTACCTCTTAGATATATTCAAGAGAATGCAGGATCAGGCAAAGCCAAGGTTGAAAAAAATAAGCAATTAAAGCGACCATAGTGGGAATCGAACCCTGTGACTACGGACTATGTATGTCCTTGCTCTCCTCGTCCACGCTGAGCTATCAGGGCTTTCTTCAGTGCCCTAGTACTACAAAGGTCTGCCTTTAAGAAGCCCACTTTTTTACATCAGCCTATTGTTCTCCCATGTGTTCTCCTATTGTTCTAGCAAAACTTCAGGGTCTGAGTTTTTTGTAAAGTGGGTTCTTAAAAGGGCGAGTTTACTGTGATTGATCACACTGCCCACGTCGGCACTAATCCATATTTTTATTCCACCAAATTCTCCTTTCATTTTTTTTTTCATTCATTTTTAAATATTTAGGCACGGTAGCCTCGTCAGTCCACCAGAACTGCTTTACAGGGGGCCGTGGAAAAAACATCTACACGTTAAAAAGATGCTACATAATAGTGACGAAATAAGCATTTTTATTAATGTTTGTTTTTGAATCTTTTCTTAAAGGTGGCATGGGAGGGTGCCTGTTTAACATCAAGTTCAAGGTGATTCCAAAGCTTAGGTCCACGAAAAGATATAGCCTTTTGCCCATTGTTAGTTCTCCGTAAGGGTAGCGAAAGATCAGTTTCAGTATTTCTCAGTTTTCTGAAATTTCGAGTTGAATTTTTGACAAACAAATCAGAAAGGTACTCAGAGACGAGCCTCGGAAAGGTCCTCGAAGCATTAATTAATTATTTGCATCGTTTTTATTGGTTCCTAACAACGAAAAGTGTTTCAGTAGCTAATTTGCTGTTATAATTTTTCTTTATCTCAAATTCGATAGGTTCTGACGTGGTTTTGGGAAATTGTCTGTGGTTTCAGCCAAGAAGAAATGGCTCGTCTTGTTCAATTTTCAACTGGATGTTCCCAGCTTCCTCCAGGTGGTTTTAAAGAACTTGAGCCTACATTTCAAATCATGGCCTTCCCTGGAATTGATGTCCTTCCATCAGCACATACTTGGTAAGCTTTATCAAATCTCATTGTTAATTAACCAACTTAAAAACCAACTAAAATCTGTCTCAAATTATAGGTCACGTGAAAATGTCCGCGAATAAAACAGTTTTGCTGTTTTGCATGAGTAATTTTGCGTCATCGCAAAAAATCTCAGTAATATGACACCTAATTGAGACAGACTTTAGGTACCTACTCACCTAACTCAGTAACGTATTATTTCAATAAATAAGCAGCTAAAAAACTAACTGACCAACAAACTGAAAAACAAACTTATTGAATAGCTAACTAACAAAAAGAAGCATGCAATTCTTCTAACAAACTAAGTAATTGTTCGATAATCTAACCAGGTAAGAAACTGACTAAGAGCCTGTTCGTTTAGAGAGAGTTTTCCCGTTTCAACGGAAACCTTGCTCAGCAGGGAAAATGCCTGGAAAATGCCAGGATAGCTCTCTCCATATGAACAGGCCCTAATTAACCAACTAACAGACAAGCTTATTAGGTAAAAAGCAAACTAGCGTACAAACTGGTTATATATTTTTGATTGACAAAATAAGTAGCTAAATAGATAAGTGACTAAGGGCCTGTTTGATTGGTAATTCCAAACCTACCAGATTCTGAAAACAGTAGACTTCTCAGAGACGGAAATATAGTTCCCAATCAAACACAAAAATCTTTAAAACAGCAGGTTTTGGATTCACCATGGCGATTCGCTAATGAAAACGAGGATCTCTCCAAAGTCTGCCAAACCTTCTGCCTTTTGGAGCAGATGGTTCAGAAGGCCTTCCAAACCTACCAAACCTACCATTTTGAGAATTTTGGAGTCAATTAAACACAAATTTCGAGTCTACCAAGTCTACCGTTTTCAGAATTGGTACCAATCAAACACACCCTTAAATACCAACCTAACCAACTTGCGATTCAGGAGAGCTTGCAATCAAGCCCTCGTTGATAACAATTTGACAATTAGTATTAGTTTTATCATAATAGACAATAACGCTAAAGATGGCGGCCGCTCAAAGCATGCTGGTAAAAAGCTCCCTAACTACCACCTAACAACATAAAGTTCTGGTCTGTCTTTTCGACTAGCTAGTTCTGGTAAAGATCGGAACAAGTAATCAATGTAAACAAATTTGACAATTTTGTAATTCGAACGCGAAAAAAGGTTTCCTTTCCAACCATGCTGCATTCGAATTCAAGGTCGATTCAAATTCAAGCTGGCTGATCGAAACGGCAGACCGAAATTTTTACGTCATTTGGTGGTCGTCAGGGAGCTTTTTACCAGCATGCTTTGCAGCGAAAGACAATGGAGTCTTTGGAGCCGCCATCTTTAGCGTTATTGTCTATTGTTGTGCCAGACTAGCCTGCTTTGAGGCAAAGATATTATTTTTAATAGCTTATTATTTGATTAACAAAGCAGCTAAATCGCTAACAGACTAACAAACTTAAAACCAAGCTCATTCGCTAATTAACTTACCAACTAATAAGCAAATTATCCAACCAACTAACCAGCTACGACTTAAATAGCGAGCAAAATAACTGACTAACAAATTAAAGACCACGCTCATTAACTAACAAGCAAAGTAGCCAAGTAACTAACTAACTGAATAATTAATTATTTGAATAAATAACGAACTGACTAACAAACTAATAATCAAATCAAAGTAAGAATGCTGCAGTTTGGAAAATCGTAGAATTTGAATATGCAACTTTTCAGAATTTTTGTGGAACACGGACGAATTTATTTTAGAGAGATCTTTTATGTTATCGCTATAACTTTAAATTTGGAAATTTGATATTTTTAGGAGCTATTTAATTTTGAAACTATAGTGTCGTAAGAAATTATGATTAATTCCCGTGTTGGAGTTTCCCATCAATTATAACTTGATTGCATATACCGTCGAGAGTGCTCTTGATTTCCATAATGAAAGAACCAAATTTCAATATAAATCGCATAATAAAGATGAAGGTTACCTGACCATTCCCATTTAAATAGGGTTGGTTGTTTTCAAATCCTGAATCACCATATTTTCGAGTTGTATGTTTCAATCCTAAAGCTTGATCAAATTACTCGATTACTTTACTCCAGGCAGTTTCTTACTCCAATAGACGACCATGGAAACGATGGCGGCGGGAGAATTCTTTGCGTTCATATGTAGAATCTTCAAAGAATCATAACTGATTGCATGTAAGAACGTAATTTTCTGGAAAAATGCCCTTCGACGCCATCTTTTCCGTAGTGACCTATTCGAGTAAGAAATCGGCTATAGTAAAGTAGCCTTTTATTAAAACATACAATCCGAAAGTATGGCAAATAAGGGAGGAGCAGAATAGGTAGCAACCCACCGAGGGAAGCTGCTCGATAGTATACACTGTTCTCAACTGCGGGATTGTTAACAGCCACCATTTCTTTCTTTCTAGTTTCAACATGCTGTGTTTGCCAGACTACTCATCAAAAACAGAATTCAAAAGATTGCTTTTAATTGCCCTGAACGAAGGATCTGAAGGTTTTGGCTTGGTTTAGTGTTGGTAAAAATTGTCATTCGTTAATTGACATGATATTTTTACACTGGAAGTGAAGGTCTGCTTTCCGTTCTAGTGAGCAGTGATTTGCCCCTTTGCAAAACAACCTTCTTTGGAAGTAAGATAATTTCTCAAACAATATTTGGCCTGTCGAAAAAACTGTAGAAAGAATGTAATTCTGGAAAGTCTTTGCATTCGAAAGATATACAATCCATAATAGGTTCCTTTGCTCTAGCTTTGCAAATTCGCTTTTTTGTGAAGTAAATAAAATGAATACTAAGCGATATGGTTTGATTTTCCTCCCTCTATCTTTAGCTCTCTTCTACCGTACAACTTTGCCAAGTCGGGCTGAGAAACATTGGCCATATTCCCCGCAATCGATTTATTTTTCTGTTTAATATTTCGCAACAAAATGAAATCGAACCAGAGTTAACTGAACTAATTTTTAATTTGGCATTAAACCAGTTTTGTCTACGAAACTCCGGCCTAATCTGATTTACTTTAATCCAGCCTGTATCCTGGTTCACACTACTCAATGTGAATGCGATACAGGCCCCATTAAAAGCATTCTGGGCCTGCGAGCAAATAATTGGGGAAAATGTGCCTGCAATCAAAACACTTTGAGTACAGTAAAGGTGCCAGCAAATAATGTGTAATGATGTTCTGTGCCTGCTAGCGGCGCTCGTGCGCACGTTAACGAGGCTTGAATTGCGATATAGGTGTTTTTGGAAATGACACAACCCAACCTAGCGGCTCATGATCAATCGAGTTTCCACCATTCTACCTTGATAATTTCCCAACAAATAGGCCTTTTAGCTATTCTACACAAGAGTCTGGATCGAGCCATATTTTTATACATTTCTATACGAAATGTTCGATTGAGTGGCATTATAGCTGCTATCGCTGTTGTGCACATTCAAAAATCCTCAGATTTCTACAAAATGTATAAAAACATCGTGCGATCCAGACTCTTTCGTAGAATAGCTAAAAGGTCTATTGGGCTGATTAAGAATAGGAATTCATGGAAAATCTCTATTAGTGTTCATAATGTGTATAAATTGTTTTACATCCATGCTTGGCGTATAATAAAATGGTTACTATACGTGCTAGGAAAGCATGGATTCCATATAGTTGTACGACTGTGTCAGTTGCGTCCAGCAGCTTTACAAGAAAATAATAGCGCTTGTCTTTTGTTGCAATAGTGCCCTTTGAATCATTACCAAAAATGATTGTGTCATTGATCTTGAGATTTTCTTTGTATGCATTCATTTCAAGGGCAACTATAGAACCCTTTTACACTGTACCGGTACAACTTTGGATCCATAACAAAAGTGCAACGGATCAGCCTCCCGTTTACATTGTTCCTGCTAATCCGTAACCCTTTTGTTCCTTCTATCTATAGAAAATTTTGTTCTGGAGCAGCGTAAACGCTCTTGAACCGTAACAGCTTTGTAACGGAGCAAGACTGTACCGGTACAGTGTAAACGTGGTCTTAATATCCGCAGATTCAAACAAATACACATAACAAAAGTTTTAAGATGAAGATGATCAAACTCTTGTGATTTTGCAAAAAGCTGTACATATTTTGAGAGTCATGCAGTAGACGTCTTACAATCGTTATAGTTATCGCTATAGAACGAGCTTCTGGACTCTGAAACAACGCTTAGTTTGAACTAATTTATTAAATAGAAAATGTGCCAGATAGCGTTGCTTTGTTGGGAAGAGCAATAGTTGGGACTTCTAGTTACGAATTATATGAAATGTAAGATATTTTTGTACGTTTGTAATTCAAATTAAGGGACGGGTCATTAATTCTTACAGGCGAGGGGGTGGAAGACATTTTCAAATATTTGATAGAATTTTCGCTCCCTTCTAAGATATACCTGAAAATTTTGATCCTCCAACAGTGTAGAAAGTCTTTTCAACCCCCTCCTAATACCCGTATATAGGGTGAAAGTATCACTATACTGTCATGATTTCCATTGCATGAAGATTTACATCGTCACAGCTGTTAGTACATGAGCAAAAAAACGCCATTGCAAATGAGATCAGAAAAGAGCACGGAGCGGATGGATAAGGTAAGCAGTTGCATTTAAGAACTACTTTAAGAAGAACTAGTATTATAAATGAATAGGGTTTTACTTAGAAACTGAAGAACTATGTTTTTGACGAGATTTATCTCAACTTTTTTTCATACCCCCTCCTTAAAATGTGCTTTATTTTTTGTCCCCCATCTCTTTGAGTAGGTAAAGTTTTGGTCCCCCCTCCCAGATGTCTTCCACCCCCTTCCCGGGAGGAAATAATGGCCGGTCCCTAACAGGAAGCATTTTAATCTAGGACCTTCTGTAACAATACCATGCTTTGTGATTTTATAGTGTGCAACACTTTCAATTATCTGTATCATAGATTCGTCGTACAATTTGATGTAAAATAATTCAAAGCTTACTCATCTATAGTTGCCTTGTGTTCTTCATTTTGCTGTTCTTCGTCTCAGTGTTGGACCTTACTTCGTGATATACTATGGGGTATTTTTGGATGCAAAATTAAAGCACATAAATTTTCATTAATTAACTACCAATTTCAATGGACTATGTATAGTAGAGGTTAAAGTCTGGTTTCAACTTAGTCGTTCGGATTGTTTGCGTCATCATGAAAAATTGTAACGACTCAAAAAGACTTGATGGGAAAAAGTGCTCGAGTCACCCTAGCGATTCCAAGGAAAGGACTCAAAGGACTAAGGGCCTGTTTATATGGGGAAAATTATCCCACCTTCGAGGCTGAGAGGTGAGATTCCACCCTCGTATACAATCCCTTGCAATTTTCATCTTGCGTTTATATGGAAAACAAACCATCCCGGTTGGGTGAGATCCCACCTAGACTTGCTCCAAGTCTATTTTTATTGAGCGCTGATAGACCACGGAATAGACTGGGAGCAAGTCTAGATCCCACCCTACGAGAGGTGGGATCTCAATGAAGTGGGATGAAAATTTTCCATATAAACGCTGGAAGGTGGGATGAAAAGCTGCAAGGTGGGATGAAATCGTCTGTTTTGCGCACGCGTCAAGATTAAAACAATCATCATCATCAACTATCTATTTAACGTAGGCTGAATAAATGGTAGGTGAACTAACGCTAATTAAGGCCTACTAAACTAAAATTAAAGAAAAATTTACAATTTCTGGAAATAAATGGTTAAAAAGTTTTTTTCTTAAAAATATATACAACAGGGGGTCCAAGCGTATCCCCTAGCAAGTTCCCTAGTTTTCGTTTCTTTGCTTCCCTGTTATCCGGATTATGAAAACAACACACCTGTGTAATTCGAGATCGGACTACGTCATCGTTGCGGTCGAGCTGACAACTCTAGAATCCATTTGCTCCTTGAAGCATAACCAAAAATCTTTAAAATCAATAACTTCAAAGCAAATTCGGCGAATTTCAAAAAATAGATGTTCTTTGGTCACCCAGTACATTTGAAATATTAGACCACTTAACATTATATCATATTAGCTATTCTCGTCCTCATCCTAGGTAAATGTCTTCTATCCTTGGCTGAATTTCTTTTCCTCTTCTTGCTCAAGTATTTTTCTAATTTTCCATCACTTTTTAGCGTTTTGTATTTGTCTGCAAGTTCAAGTTTCTGTTTTTCAGCTGTAGAAAGAAAGAAAACAAAATTAAGAAAACAGATTTCAACAAATATATCTACTCAAGAACATTCTTCGATAGACTAAAACCAAAGAAACATAAAGAAGGTATGCTTCTTACTCAGCCAGCACAGAAAGTGTTGTGGCGCCGTGTTGTAATCCACTGACTTTGCAGCCACAACAGTCAATCGGACAGGGTTCAAATCCCACCAGCACCTCTTGCGTCATGACAAGGGGTCGCGGACTCGATTAGCGCTTAGCTACCTCTGCGATCCCAGCGCTTGGCGCTAGAAACCGCAACTTCACCTTCACTCAAAAGGTATTATAAGACTACGTTCACACGATACAGGCACAATTTGAAAACGGCAAAAATTTTTACGGGAACAGAATTTTAGCTAGTGTTCACACGATACCGGCATAACTTAAAAACGACAGAAATTTAACGGTACCAAATTGGAAATCTCTGCGACAGCGAGGCTGGAATTTAACACCAAAGAAATTTATCTCGACCATAGAAATGATCTCGACGTATAGAATCAACCAGCCTCGTTTCGAAGCGTAAAACAATGTTCCGCTTCGTCGTTTTCAACTGTTCACACGATGCCATTTTAAATTCGTGCCGGTTAGAGTTCCGTTTTAAAATTGTGCCATTTTCAAATTGTGCCGTTTTGCGCCGTTTACATGTGGACGGGAGGCCTATCTGTAACAATTTTGTTTCGTTTTCAAATTGTGCCGTCATCGTGTGAACGTAGTCTAAGATGAATCTTTCACATACACCAACAGGAGAGAAGATGCAAAGAAATATAAAAATATCAAACAAACTTACATTTCTTGAGATAGTAAGGTTTTTTGCCTTGCTTTATGGCTTCCATTTCCTTTCTTTTTATTTCTCGATGTTTTTCTTTCCTGTGTTCATCTTCCTTTTCTTTCTTCTCATTCTGTTCCTAAAGATAAAATAATTTATCGGATAACTGTTTTCAATTCTTAAACCAAGGCTAGGGTTTCAGAAACATCATAATCTCATAACTTACCGTCCGAGCAAAATGAGTTTTGTTTCGCTTTTTCCGAAATGTTCAGTGTCGAGTTTCGAACAATTTAAACAGACTATACGTCATTTTCAAGCATAGAATATAGGATAACATAGATCTGAAAACATATTTCACTAAAATCTGTCACATCATTCCCAAGCTATTGGCAATTTTGATTTGAAGCTCTTTCAGTAAGTTACGGCCCCAAGAACAATGCAGTCGTTTGGACACACCAACAAAGTTGTACTTTGCCTCTTATCGTAAAATTGTATCAGAAACCAAATTGATTTCAGCGATATCAGAAATAGCTTCATGGCTATCAAATTTGTAGCATAACAGACGATTACGGAAGCTATGGCGTCGGAGGGGGGGCATTTAACCAAGAAGCATCGTGTTCTATAATGGAATCAACAGAAATTCTATATAAATTCGATTATCAAGCGCAGTGCGTCTTGTCAAATGCCCCTCGACGCCATTTTTTCCACAATCGTCTATTATCCCTATTTCGTCAATTCCTACCTAAAGCGCTTGAACGCATATTTATATATCAGAGGAAGTTTGATTATCACCAACAAGTGTGGGATTCATTGAAGTGTACCTACTTTGGTCGACGGCAGAGTGAAGATACAAATGGTCATGGCCTAAAGCCCATTAATCAACATACCTTCAGTTCTTTGTTGGCTTTAAAGTATTCTTTACATCAATCTAATGTTAAACCATGATAGTCATTCTTTTGCGTTGACCTGCTCTCGAATCCTAATCGAACTTGCCAGCTCTTACCGCCATTTTCTAAGTTAGGTTGAAATTAAAAATGCGCCTCCAGATCAGGTCAACGCAAAAGAGTGACAACCATGGTTTTAACATTAGATTGATAAAAAGAATACTTCAAAGCCAACAAAGGACTGAAGGTATGTTGATTAATGGGCTTTAGGCCATGAACAGTAGTATTTTTACACTGCCCTTGCTTTGGTTGGGAATACCTCTTGATATTGTTTTTACCAGATCAGAGAACTTTATTTCAGAATTTCACAATAAATGGTGTACCGAAAGATAATGATATCCTCTGTAGTCTATAAAACCTAGAGGTTTTTTTTTCTTTTTTTTATTAGATTGGAATTGTCGACTGCTCTAGAGATGAGGCAGGAGAATTTTACAAATTCCTTGCGTTCTCTCAACCCTAATCCCGATACCGCCAATAACGAATCCCTGATTCTTTGGTGGGTGAGCTTTCTCTTTCATTGCGAGATGTATAATTGGGAGCATGGTAAAAGTTTCCAGCTGTGTCATCTCTAGTGCAGTCGTCTATTGTATTCACTGTAGAGTAGTTTTCTTTTAGCGTAAAGTAGGGTACAATATTTGTAATGTAATTGAATTGGTTTATAAAAAAAAAAAAAAAGCTAGTGGTAATAAAACAAAAATTTACCAACCAGTTTTTGAAGTAACTTGTGTAATTCAGCTTTCTTCTCCACATTTTTCTCTCTTTTTAATTTTCGTCTCACTTCCTGTATAAATCCAAATTGGAAAATGTACAATAAGAATCCATTAAGAACCAATTTTCAACAACAGGATTTCCAATAGACAATAACGCTAAAGATGGCGGCTCCAAAGACTCTGTTGTGTTTTGCTGCAAAGCATGCTGGTAAAAAGCTCCCTGACGACCACCTAACGACGAACAAATTTCGGTCTGCCGTTTCGACTAGCAAGCTTGAATTTGAATCGACGTTGAATTCGAATGCAACATGGTTCCAAAGGAAGCTTTTCCAAAGCAGAAAAACTAAAGTTTTCATTCGAATTGAAGATTTAATTAAAGATTCGCGTTCGAATTACAAAATTTTCCTATTTATTGATTTCTTTTTTCCGAACTTTATTAAAGCTAGCTAGTGGAAACGGCAGACCAAATTTTTTTGTCGCTTGGTGGTCGTCAGGGAGCTTTTTACCAGCATGCTTTGAGCGGTCGCCAATATTGTCTATTCCTCAATATTTCGGAACGATCATTAGAAGGAGGAAGGAGGGTGGAGAATATTGTTTGAAATTCTTACAAATTTTTGTTATTGAAAATCAGTTTATGTCATGCCAAAGCCCATTTCATACTGACCTTCAAACTGAAATTCAATTTCTATGGAAATGATTAATTTCAAAATTATATAGCAAAGATTTGAACCCAGTGTAAATGAATACCTCGTGCAAACGTTGACACAAAAAACTGTTACCTATCTTTATAATATGACTTATAACTCCAAGAGACACAGGTTATGAGAAAGAGGTTTTATATTTGAAAAAGAGGTTTTATATTTCAAGTCAAGAAGAGATTAGTTTTCAGATGACATACCGGGAGAGTAAAAACTTGCACAGTCATTGAAAAATCATCAAAATTTGATTATAATACTACTTAAATTGTTTTTTTAAATCCTTGATGAAGCTCTTATGTCGTATAGGACTCGAACTTTCATATAAAATCGCAAATTATAGATTTCAAGTTTTGCAACAATTGCTCAAAACAAAGTTCTCATGACGTAATTTCATTGTCTCGGAAGAAGAAAATAACGACCACCTAGGTATAAAATTTATTTGGTCCTTGACACATAGGCAAGAAGAAAATTTAAAGATCGGAAACATAATCAATCTTCGTGATTTCCAAGAGGTGCAAATTTTTTTACTCACTCAATATGACCTTGTCACCGAATTTGTCGAATTTTATTTTAATATAGTCTAGCCTATTTACGAAACAGAATCAAAACATGACCTTGTCGAAACAAACTGGATCTAACTAGATTTTTCTAACAAAAACTGAATAAGATTTGACGAAATCATCATCGTTTACAACATCTGCTGGTCAGGTCCCAAACATGATATTTATCACACTCATTTTGTTACAGTTTATCATCAAGCTGCGTTTGGTGTTTCAATTTCAAATGTATATATATTCTTTCCCTGAGCAAAAAATTATTTTTCTGCCAGGTGTGTGTGTTATTGACACGACTGCAAAGGGCATACGTCAATCAGACATATGGTCGGAAAAGTAAAAGCATTCAAAGAAGCGAAATGTGGAAGTGGGAGGCAACGACAGAGACCAATCTATTTTTACAGAGTTTTCGCTTCTTCTCAACGAGGATTAATTGTAACGGACTATAGCATGGGCGGTAAGAAACGCGGTATTTAATTCCTAAAAACAATTTTCTTGCTGTGTCCCTATGCCCGTGAAGGTTGTTGTTGAGAAAAAAATTTCTTGCTGTGTCCCTATGCCCGTGAAGGTTGTTAGTCACTTAAATCAGAACACAGGGAAACAAGGAAAACCAGGCACAACAACGACAACCTTCACGGGCATAGGGACACAGGGAGGATTGGACACAGGGGGATTGGGCACAGGGACACAGGAAGAAATTTTTTTTTAGGAATTAAATACCGCGTTTCTTATCGCCCATGAGTATAGTAGCGGTATCGTAGCCTTCAAAAGAAGTTAAGTGAAAGGCAACGACAGAGACTGATCTATGTCTACAGTGCTTTCGCTTCTTCTCAACGAGGATTAATTGTAACGGAGTATAGTAGCGGCATCGTAGCCTTCACAAGAAGTGAAGTGAAAAGCAACGACAGAGACTGATCTATGTCTACAGTGCTTTCGCTTCTTCTCAACGAGGATTAATTGTAACGGAGTATAGTAGCGGTATTGTAGCCTTCACAAGAAGCGAAGNTTGGGCACAGGGACACAGGAAGAAATTTTTTTTTAGGAATTAAATACCGCGTTTCTTATCGCCCATGAGTATAGTAGCGGTATCGTAGCCTTCAAAAGAAGTTAAGTGAAAGGCAACGACAGAGACTGATCTATGTCTACAGTGCTTTCGCTTCTTCTCAACGAGGATTAATTGTAACGGAGTATAGTAGCGGCATCGTAGCCTTCACAAGAAGTGAAGTGAAAAGCAACGACAGAGACTGATCTATGTCTACAGTGCTTTCGCTTCTTCTCAACGAGGATTAATTGTAACGGAGTATAGTAGCGGTATTGTAGCCTTCACAAGAAGCGAAGTGAAAGGCAACGACAGAGACTGATATATTTTTACAGTGTTTTTTTCTTCTTCCATGCGGGGAATAATGGTACCGAAATACAGTGAACAAGATCATAATTATAACAACAATTTTTCAACTTTGAAGAGACGAGGTCAAAAGGCTTAAAATTAATGACCTGAGCTAAATGGCGTGTTCTATAAATATGAGAAAGGAAAAGGGTACAAACGCCATTGTTTCTTTGGTGTTGTTTGTAGGTGCACGCGCCGATTTTATCAAATACAAGAGGCAATTTATAGACCTACAAGATCTCATCTTTTATATCAGGTCGTTGACTGGCAGAATTGGCCGCGCTCTCCTCAATCCCTTTCTGCAAATTGCGAAATGGCCTATTACGTGTAATAGACCTTTCAGCTTTCTACAAAACAGTCTGCATCGGGTGATATTTTTATACATTTGTATGCGAAAAGTTCGATTGAGCGGCGTTAGAGCTTCTGTCACTGTTGTGCACATTCGAAAATTGTATAAAAACATCGCTCGATCCAGTATCTTTCGTAGGATAGGTAACAGGTCTATTGTAGCTATTTTTGATGTCTTTACCTACTGTAAATAAATGATGATAACGATGATGAAGATAATTATGATGATGATGAAAGGCCGTGAGAATAGAGATTTTTATTTCCTCGTTGCCAGCTCTTTATGTTCGCTAGCTCCGTCCACTGACCTATTTTTAATTATATCAGGAACAACGAATTTACTTGTCCAAGAGCAGTCATGCATAATGTATATATAGCCTAAAGATGTTCCTTGGTTAAAAAAAATCAGGATTTCAAATTTCAAGCCATTTACAGCATTGCTAGAAAGGGGTAGAAAGGGCACTCTTTATAATCCAAATTTTGAATTTGATACAAACGATAGTACTTCAACTTTGGACAAAGAATTGCCAGTCTCGTTAACAGTAGAGTTAGCTGATTTCCAAAATACTTCTTTAAATTCAGCCATAATTGAAGTTTTGAATAGGAAGTCCCGTGTACTAGAGACGAAGGAATTCTCTGATAGCTAATAGCCCTAATACTCTGCCAGCTACGACAGTAGTTAGTTGCCGACCAAGTGAGTGGTCAATGCGTGTCGTCGTTGAAAAGCAACATCAATGTCATTCCTTTTGTAATTAATTTTGCCTTGTTTTTGTAGTGTAGTTAATGGATTGTTTAATGTTTTTGTAGATTGTAAATTGTAGATTGTATCTTATTATTTGCATATATTTGTTTAGTGTAATGGCCGCGGAATAGATATGTACTTTAGCGCTCCCCGTTGGTACCGTATGTTTGTAATATTTCACGAAAGTATAAAAAAATGTAATCATCTTTGACACTCCAATAGGTAATTTGCTTCGATGAATAAATGGGCTGGAACTTTCCGAGCACAGTTGTGAGCTATCAAGTGGTGAGCTATCAAGTGGTGAGCTATCAAATGGTGAGCACAATGGTGTGCTATCAAGTGGTGAGCTATCAAGTGGTGAGCTATCAAGTGGTGAGCTATCAAGTGGTGAGCTATCAAGTGGTGTGCTATTAAGTGGTGAGCTATCAAGTGGTGAGCTATCAAGTGGTGAGCTATCAAGTGGTGAGCTATCAAGTGGTGAGCTATCAAGTGGTGAGCTATCAAGTGGTGAGCACAATGGTGAGCTATTGCTTACCTTTTTTTCTTGTCTTTTAATTCATCCAAGAATGCGTATGATTTCTTGAAAAGTTCAGGATTTAACTTGCCAGAAAGATCATCAAAACGTGGATCTCTCGTCATCTATAATTAGGAAATATGCATCAAAAAATCTTGTGACAGACCATGTAGATGCGACACAATTAAATACCAAAATCAGGAAATTCACGTTCTTTTGGAAAGGGGCATGGACTTGCTAAAGTCTCACTCGAAACGACGTCCTAACAGATGGAAATGTTATCGCATCCCTTTTGCATTTGTTTATGTTTATCATAGAAAAAAACAGAGTGAAGTTCCAGTTAATATACATCATACTGACTTACAAGTTGCCCAGTGAAAACAAAATAAGTTGTACAGGACTTGTAAGAAGTGCTCTCTCCTCGATTAGTTTACCAACTGAGGGAGTTCGTCCTGAAGAAGTTCCTCCTTCACAAATTCTTTTCAGTGTTGTGTAGCGATATAGACTTGTTTGTTTATGGAATTTAGTGATTAATTTTCTTGTATACTTTTTACTATGTCTTTGAAGTAGTGGAATTTTAAATGATAATGAACTGAACTAATGAAATAACGAACTGAAGGAGAAATTAACTGCCTTAAAAAGATATATATTTGCAATGAACAAAAAAAGATGCGAATTTATAAATTTAACGATAAATGATAAGGTTTCAATTCATCGGAAAATACCGCGGTGAAGGTTGAGAGAGCGGCTGACGCTTTAGAAACCTCTAATTATTCTAAATATGGACTCCTCTATGCGAAAGGACATCTGGGCCTTGAAAGATCTCACTGCAGGAATTTTGAGGTCTATTTGTGTTTGTCTGAGCGCCCCTTTAATTTGTGTCCGACAATCTTTGAAGTTTTCCTTACTTTTTTCGTTAGTTTGGAAGTAGATTCGAGCTTTAATTCGAGTGCAATTTTGAGCAATCTAAGAGGGTCAATTTGGCTTTGTTCGCAATCAGAATTTGCACTGGAAACGTTGTTCTTGAATTCGCTAAAATGACGCTCGCATTTGATGAAGCATAAACCTCATCTAAGATTCGAGCTTCAACTCGAGTACAATTTTGAACAATCTAAGAGGGTCAATTTTGCTTCGTTCTCAAGCAGAATTTGCACTGGAAACGTTGTTCTTGAATTCGCTAAAATGACGCTCGCATTTGATGAAGCATAAACCTCATCTATGCACGCAAGTCATATGTGATGTAGCAGCGATAGAAATACTTTTTTACATATACAGTACAGGCCTTGTCAATGTGTACACTAAAATCAAAGAATTCTCAAAATGCAAATAAGAACTCTTGAGAGGTATAAGAGACTGCAAGAATTTTGAACATAGATTCTTAAAACTTTCGTAAGAATTCTTCGGCAAGAAAACTGTGTTAATTACCAGCAACCTGTACTGTAGCTCTTAAAGGCTCTTGTTCAACCAGCAGCCTTTGCGTGTATATTTCTATTGAGGCAGCAATTTTAGTAGACCAAAAATATTTTCATTTTCATAAAACAGAGCACGCAAAGGACCATGGCTGGATAAGAGCCTTTAAGAATGCAATAGATCACGAGGGGTTCTTGCATTACCTTATTTCCGCCAGCAACAACCTTTCTGAACTTTGAAGGCCTCTGTTTTGATGACATTTCCAGGGGCCTGTTGATAAAGCAATAACAGTTGATCAGTCGATCTTTCCCATCATCATTATTATGTATGTATGTATGTATCCTTTGCCACAAAATTAAAATTAAAAATATTTACAAGCTTTATAATATAAAAGTAGATACAATACAATATATAAGGTTAAAAATGTAAAGAAAAACACCCCTAATTACAGTGGCAGGGATAGCATTAAAAGGTCAAGCTGACCTTATTTCCATAATGGTCCCCTTAGAGGTGTCGTCATAACGGAAAAACGTAGGTTAAAGAAAATACAGTAGGCGAGAATTAATTTATTTTTACAGTAGGCGAGAACTAATTATAGCTCAAATTTACAGCTAATTTAAGCCTACTCTACAATACAATATATACAATATTACAGAAAAAAAATTAAAATATATCAAGGCTAATTAAATGAGGATAAAAACATAAAAGTCTATCCTGTTAGGAACCCAATATTTGAATTCAAACAAAGTGATCTTTCAACTGAAAAATTACGAGATGGGATATGATGGATAATGGTTAAAGTTATTGCGCTACCTGCTATCTTTTTTCTTTCTGTTTTCAGCAAAAAGGTCACTTTTTTCTGCATCTTTTTCTTTCTTATTTGATGAGGTTATTTTATCCTTTGTAGTACCAGATGTGGTTTCTTCAGATCTGGGAATAATAAAAAAATGGGTTATGATGTATGTATATACCGGGTGTCCCAAAAAAAAGTATACAGATTTGGTCAACCCTAACGATCAGAAATTAGCATGAATCAATCCGAAATCATTTTAAAAACATTACTCGATAGTTAACTTGAACATAGATACCTTGTTTGTTGACATTAGTGCTTTGAGAGTAGAGATATAAATCTTCAAAGGACAAATTTGCCTCCACCTCCAAACCAGAGCTTTGGCGTTTTGGCCTAAGCAAATTCTTAAAGCACAGCGAATAAGTCAACAATAGACTTGGAAAAATTTGAACCAGGAGGAGAAAAATTAAAACCTGCACAACAAATGCGTTTCACAAAATATAATTTACGTGACGCTTATCATCAAGGGAGCTCCGAAGTAAACTTTATTCATTTTAAGTGAAACAAAATGTGGATATTGCTTAGGCCAAAACGCCAAAGCTCTGGTTGGGAGGTGGAGGCAAATTTGTCCTTTGAAGATTTCTATCTCTACTCTCAAAGCACCAATGTCAACAAACAAGGTATCTATGTTCAAGTTAACTACAGAGTAATGTTTTAAAAATGATTTCGGATTGATTCATGCTAAATTGTGATCGTTAGGGTTGACCAAATCTGTATACTTTTTTTTGGGACACCCGGTATATATATATCAAAATCTATAAAATGTTAGACTTTATCTTAAAGATTGGTTCCCAATAGGCGTTAACTCATGTAGACTTGCACTACGTATGACGAATCGTGTTTATTTTCAACCCTAGTGGGAATGCCTTCTTCTATATTAAGGCTAGGTATTTATAATGTCAGTTAAAGTGAATAAAATATCATACAGTTGGAAACAAAACTTTTTCATTTCAACTTCCAAATTAACGCTGGGTTAATACAATTTTATTCATGCTAGCTGGCATTAAAGTTATTGCGTTAATTTAGGGCATTTCCATTAGGGAAAATAAATGAGATTTAGCGCATCTGGTTTAGCGCAAGTTAATACCTAGTGGGAACCAAGCTTTATTAAGCTCCTAGCTGATTTTTACCCAAATGAAAATATTCAATTCATCATGAAGTAACAAAAAGTAGCAAGTGCCAAATTCTGGAAATAAATCATCTGGAAATAAATATACAGATAAAAACATCAATCAAAGTATCCATAGATTGAAATTGAAAGGACTCAGAGGGTGCAGTACTACACTGTTACTTGTATCAATACAAAAATTTCACTTTTGATATTGATAAAAGAATACTAAATTTGTGCAAACAACAAAACAACTACTCATAATAAATTCATTTCTACATTAGACTGTCAAGGTCAGTTTTTAAAATCTGATAAATGCCTTTGATAGATTTAGGCTGTTCCAAGACTATTCATTTTCACAATGCCACTAATAAGTAAGTCATTTTATCAAATTGTTTTACAACCTGTATATTTTTAAGTCGTTGGCCTTAATTAATAACTATAGTATTTTAATCCTGTTATTTTACTATATGTAGCTATGTACTAGCCAACTTTAAATAAATTTATTATGATGATTATGATGATGATGATGATGATGGTGATGATGATGATGATGATGATGATTATTATTATTATTATAAGTTTGGAACTAGCTGGTGCAGCCAAGAAATAAAAAATTTAATTTAGGATTGTGACCTATATAGAAGTGGAAATTGTTCAGATTTAGATCTTATTAGAATCTGCAGCAGTGCTACTCTGGTGGCAAAGAAAACAATTTCACACAGGGAAAATTCTTGCAATAAAAACCTAAACAGTATTTGAGCATACTGCTGACAGAATAGTAAATAAAGACAGTACACTTTTTTTTCTTCTTCTATATTGTTACCTAGCATCTGAAGGTAGTTTTAGGACACTGAGAAGCTAAGCTTATCGAAGCAGTGTACTGGTCCTTCCTCTCGATGTGACCACACCTTGCGATTCCTTTAGCGTGGAATTACAGAGAGTTGGCGACTCTCCTCACTTTACGTAGCAGGTTCGACAGGGCGGGGACTCGAACCACCAACCCTCAGGTTGGTAGTCAAGCGCGCTACCATTGAGCCATCCCCGCTTGTTTACACTTACTTTACATTGTTTACACCAAAGTACACTTACTTTGCTTTTCTAAGTTGTGTTTCCATTTTGTCTAAATCTTCAAAGGGTATGTCTGCTAGTTCTAAAGGACAAAATGATCGAATATATACTTGATACTCAGAACATCAGAGCTTCAACTCACTGAATTAGTTTTACAGACTATTTGAAAGCCATAAAAAATATCCAGTATACTGTTAAGCTGAATTGACACTTGAAGTGTCGTTCTTGGTGCATTCCAGATAACAATGAAGTGCAGCAATGCGACAAAGTTGGATTAATTCAACTTTGCCACCTGCACCGCACCACAAAATCACCTTAAGTGTGAATAACAGCCTTGCCTTGCGCACATTAACATGGTTTTCCTGCCTAAGAACTCTTGAGAATAATTTTACAGCAGTTCCTCAAGAATTCTTGTTTAAAAACATTTACAGTCTTTCATACAGTACAGGCCTTGCACACATTAACATGACAAGAATTGGACAATAATTCTTAAGAATTCTCCACATTCTGATAAGAATTCTTGAGTCATATGAAAGACTGTAAATTTGCTTAAACAAGAATTCTTAAGAAATTGTATTGTATGACAAGAATTCTTAAGAAAGTGAAGAATTGTGGACATTTTTTGAAAATTCTTGAGAATTCTTGTCATGTTAATGTGCGCAAGGCCTGTACTGTATATTAAAGTATGTATCATATGTATATTAAAGTATGATATGTATCATCAAAGTTAAAGTGCAAACGGTTATCCCCAAAAGGAAACCTGTGATCATGCGCAGAAACTATGTTTGGTTTGTGGAGGGAATGTGGGCGGAGAATCCAGCCACAATCCAAACAAGGATTAGCAAAGAAACAAAGAGATTCTCGCGCATGACAATAGGTTTCCCGGCTATGGATTTGCTGTTAACTTCACCAGCAGAACAAAGGGCTTAGAAAAAAGGGGCAGTCCTTGGTATTCTCAACAAATTTGTACAGTATCAGCATTGTATCTGAAAAAGAACAATTTTTGTGTTCCATCATGTATATGATCATTAGTCAGAAATTAACTATCAAGTTCTTCTTGTCAAGTCAAATTATGGCACAAGCTTCCAAGGACAATAAAGGAAGGCTGTCTCAAATTGATATTTGATTATCAGGTTTGATGTGATCAGATGCATTAAAAAATAATGCTAAGCAAATATGCTGTATTTTACCAATCTTGAGAGCAAAAGAACCTAGTACATGTTCTCAGAAACCAAAACCAAAGTTCCCAGAAACCAAAGTTCCCAGGCACTTTGTGAAAAGAAAAACCTTTTTGTTTCATGGAAAAGGCACTAAAAGATAACAGAGGTAAAAAACAAATAGATTGTTTCATGCAGGTAAGTCTGAGAGTTCCTTCTTTATTTTTCTCAGCTTTTGTTCTCAGCCACAAAATGGTTTTACACAGCCTGCTATGAGAGCTGCTAGCATGTGCTAGCATGTAAGACAAAAGGCCTAGAAACTTATGATAAAGATTGTATTGTATGTACCTTTTCTCAGCAAATCCTGCAAATAAAAGGGAGAATTTGGAGTAAAATTAGTTTCAAAGTGATAAATTTAGTTTGTTATTGATCTATTTAAATTTTAGTTAGAGAAGTTAAAATGCGAACTACTACTTGGTGAACTGGTATACTTGTGATAAAGGTACCTGAGTTCAACAGCAAAAATGTCTTGGCAAACTACAATCTTGGCCAAAAAAAGCTGGGACATAGGCAAATTTCATTGTGGTCGCGATGTTTCCTAAATTATCGAGAAGAAGTTGAACATTTTGGACCTTGTGATCCCCCTCTCCCTAATTCAATGTTGGTTAGGTCGAATGGCGTTTGATTCAAGCAACATTTTAATCAAACACCGAAGTAGTGCAATTTTCTGATTTGTCCCATGTATTTTGGCCAAGATTGCAGATAAAAGATGAATTTTTAGCTATTGTATAACAGCCAAGAAATCCTGTATAGCAGGAAAAAATCTTGGAAAATATATATTTGTTACAAACATATTTGCAGTTGTTTTTCATCTTATTGCAGTGTTGCTGCTTATGAATTATTTTATTCTCACTTCATCACAAGAATCTTTGGATCTGATGCATGGCATTAATATACTGTAGTGGCCCTTCCTTTCTAAATTTATTTGAAAATATGAATTCTTTACCAAATTTTTATTTCTGAACTGAAATCTGTCATTTTCTATTGAATTTATCAGCCCCAGCAATTTGTTGGTGTGCTCCACCACTCCTGACAGGAAAGCTTGTAGAGCGCACACAAGATATTTCACGTGCAGGAAACTTGTATGTTTTTCAATCTGAGCCAGGTCAGTCACCAACTAACAAACGATTTAATGTTTTAAGCCATTTTTTTCAACTGCGGAAACTACAAAACTTCCGCGCAAACCGTGCTTATAGCCCATCTCAACTTGCACGGGCAAAATACAAACTTTCCAGTCTGGTCACCACTTGAGATCTTTTTGAAAAGGTGAACAGATAAATATATTGTTAAGGCTTCAACTTCTTCATTGAATAAAGGCTTTAATTTAATCACTCTGCAAGTATAACTACCGTAGAAACCCTGAAACATATTATTAAACAGCCTTTATTATCAGTTTATTAGTTTGCTTTGATTTCTGAATATAGATATCGAATTATTCTATCTCTTATATGATGTTCTCACCATTCTTTCACTGGAATCAGATTCCTCTGATCCATTCAAACTGCTCAAACTGCTGCTGCTGTCGATGTCGTCATCGTCCGATTCATCTGACATAGCTCTGTCTTTATCGTCTGCTTCATTCATTTCTATCCCACGTTTATTGCTAGCTAAATTGAAGAAATGTTTTCTGTTTTACTCACTGATCAGTAGTGGTTTTCCTTCAATCAATGAAATGGTCTGAAAAGGCCCTTAATATGTTGTTGTTGTTGTTGCTTATTCGGATGCCATTATCTATTGGCCTCTTTCCAGTCCAAGGCTACTCACACCGGCCACCAAATTGTTAATATTATCAAGATCGTCGAAGGTGGAGCTGAGAAAACGTTCACAATAATGTCTATCTGTTTTGGTTGTGGCTCAAAGTTTGGATTATTTAAGAGAGAGGTTTGTTTGCAGCATGTATTTACAATTTGATATTTTGGAGGCCCCCCCCCCACCAACCAGCCCACGATGAGAGGCCCAGCAGCCAGCTCTGAGAAATTGAGAAATGGACCTATTTTATATATATGTATGAAATACACCATCGCCCATCATCGGCAAGGCGGCTGCAGTTTCATTACACGTTATTTCTTGCTATAAGAATTGTTTTAAGAAACTAATTCTACATAGTAGCCTCCTAGTACCAGCCAAAGTTAATTGTTTGAGAGGCGAGGCACAAAAAGATACTTTAAAATTTCAATGCAGTGCTTGTTGTTGTGAAATTATTTGTTTACATTTAACAACAAAATAAGGTATATTCTATCTATATTTATATCAAAACAATGCTCATTCCTTAACTATCGGCAGCAGGAGCGACGAGAGGGGGGGTAGGGGGGTAAAAGGTCCGGGGCCCGGGCCCCGAAGGGGCCCGTAACAATCTCGTACCATAAAACATTATTATTGCTATAAACGCTCTTTACAGCGCATTTCTATGACAATATATCTGCCTTAAAAATGTTGTGACCATGCCCTCTTTTGAAAGTTAGTCAGCTCGTAAAAGTGAGAGTCGAGTACTCTGAATAAAATTATGAAGTTTAAACTTGACATTTATGCACTGCTCTCAGAATATTTTGCACCTTACCTGTGACAGCTGCATCTGCAGAGCGTTCCTTCTGCAAGCTCCAGATGATAAAATACTTTATGCGAAGTACAATGACTCAGGACAAGCTGACAGATCTCGCAGTGTTGAACATCGAGAGTGAAATTGCAAGAACGGTTAACTTTAAAGGGAATGTAAGCATATAAAAGTGGCTCAAGCCACTTGCAGTCAGATTCTGGCCTATCAGATATCAGTATTTCCTGTTGACATAGATCAGTTACCCAAATATGGCTCGGCACGCGTCACAGACTATTATGGTCTTTGCACGGCTATTTTTATCAAAGGCTTATATATGCTTAGATTCCCTCACAAAACGATGTCATTCGTTCACCAATACTAGTTTTTTGCATAACCTTGACATGGAACGTTTAAGCAATTTGTTTAAACTATTATTCCTAAAAAGGGCGTTTCCCTCATTTTCCGAGAGTCTGAAGGGCGTGGTCACGGAAAATTTTCATGGGGGCAAAGCCCCCAAACCCCCCACTAGGGCCCGATCCCATAAATCACTCCAGGGCCCGGGCTGGCTCTCGACGGCCCTGATCGGCAGGTATTTATGTTAGAAACAACAGGGATTACTCACAACGAAACATTAAGTCACAATGCATGGTACATACTTGTAATTCATAACTTAAACTCATTGAGTTGAATAGACGATTACGGAAAAGATGGCTTAGGGGGCATTTGACCAAGAAGCATTGCATTCTATAATGGAATCAACAGTGATTCTATAGAAATTTGATCATCAAACGCAATGCATCTTGGTCAATGCCCCCCGACGCCATCTTTTCTGTAATCGTCTATTGACACAACCAAACTTGTTACCATAAACATAGTTATAAGGGCACTAAATATAGATATGTATATGGGCATGCCTATTTACCTAGATATAAAGTCCCCTCTGCTCTGCACGATAGTAATATATTTGTTGTCATGATCATCATCATGCAACTGGTAAAATTGAAAACAATAGATTTTTCACAGTAACAGGCTTGAAATGCAGCCTGGTACAATAGCCATCAATCAACATAATTATATATTTTTTGTTGTAGCATTCATGTAAGAATTGTGGACGAGTCCATTGCAGTAAATGCCTTACAAACAAATTTCTACTGGCCACTTCACCTGTTGAACAGGAAGTTTGCAAAAGATGCTTTGAGAGTTTGAAAAGGTTTGTTCAAACAAGCACTTTTCGACAAACATGAAAAATTTGCAATTTTTGTGTATATTCCAAAGGAGCCAGGACACATCTAGGGGGCACCATTCCCCAAAATTGTCATATTTCAATTTTGTTCTTTGGTGCAATAACAATAACGCTAAAGATGGCAACCACGCAAAGCATGCTGGTAAAAAGCTCCCTGATGACCACTTAGCAACGTAAAAATGTTGGTCTGCCATTTTGACTAGCTAGCTAAGTCCGGAACAAGGAATCATTGTAAACAAATAGGACAATTTTGTAATTCGAACGCAAATCTTTAATTAAAACTTCAATTCGAATCAAAACTTGACTTTTTCTGCTTTGGAAAAGTTTCCTTTCGAACCATGTTGCATCCGAATTCAAGGTCGATTTGAATTTAAGCTAGCTGGTCGAAACTGCAGACTGGGGCGACATTTTTATGTTGTTAGGTGGTTGTCAGGGAGCTTTTTACCAGCATGCTTTGCAGCAAAACACTATGGAGTCTTTAGAGCCGCCATTGTTAGCATTATTGTCTATTAAGAAGCATTTACTGTAGTACAGTTCGAATACTCTTTCAGTTCTGAAAAGTTTCTTAAATCCTCATTATTTGAGTAATCAAAGTTTCTTTAGGGTTACTGAGGGTTTCATCAAATTCTCAACGTTTTCTTCCTTTGCTTTTATGAATATTTCACAGTGAAGTCTTATTGAAACTGGCCACTGTCTATGGCGTCACTCATGTACCTTCGGAGTGTTGTAATACAAGAAAAATAGTGAAAATAAAGTGCAAATTTCCTAGACTAAAATAATCAGTTTCTTAAATATTTCCGTCCTAGAGTACTGAAATTTCTTAATTTTTTAGTGATCAGAGAGTTGAGTTTCTTATACAGTAGGAAGTTTCTTATAAAAGAGATACTTGTACTGTATTTGTCTTTTGACAGCTCTTTCTTTCTAGGACTCATTCTACCAAACCTAAAACTGTGAAAGAAGATCACAAGCAACAGAGAGTGTGAGTTTCATTTTATCTTCGCAGAGGCGTCCAAAGGGGTTTACTGAGACAACAGGATTGTGCGTTTTAGGATTTGGGGATTTGAGATTTTTTCCCAAAAAAGTTCCCACTTTCGACATCGTCCAAAGGGGCCCATTTCAAAGAGTGATAATGTAATCTGTAGTAAAAATCCCAAGTAACACTCAGCAATTTTTTTCGAATTTTCGGTCGCCTACTTCTCACCCTACTCGCGATTTCTCGAAATTGTTAGCCTGGAAACAGCATAAGTGAATCGAAAAAAGAGCAATCAAATTTTCTAAAGACTGAGCTCAACAAACTGATGAGAACCTCTTGGAAACGACTATGGAACTAAGAAGCGGGTTAGTTATGATCTATTGCACGAGCAGTAGCTCAATTCTTGCCCAATCTTTTAGTGTTGCTTCTATCAGTTCCAAAAAAACCTTGGCTTTTCATGATTTCATTGAGATCTTTATCTTGATAAAAGTAATAGTTTTCTTGTTTTCCTTTTGCTTTCAGCCTTTACAAAATTTAATCAATTTTTCTCGATTGATTAGGCTGTGTCTAAACCAATAACTTTTAAGCAATCACTTGCTATTCATGAAGCAGCCCACAGAAAAATCGACAAGAAATTGCCATGTGTTATTTTGGGTTTTGACTATAGATTACATCATCAATCTTTGAAATCGGCGTCGTGTAGGATTTATCACGGCCTGTCAAAAGTGGAAACTGTTTTGGCCCACCTGGTATTAGGAATTATTTGCAATAGCAGAAGAGTTCTCTGTGCTCATCAGAGCAGAGGAAAGTAGCCTGACTTCAAAACGGTGTATTTGCGGAACTTTTGCACTTATTTATTAAAGAAGAATAAGCAAAACATGCATTTTGCTGTAGGTTTTGTGCGACTTCTGACAAAAAATCCACCTTTGTTAATTATTCATTGTTTAAAAACGGAAACGCAAGTTTTTTCTCGAGGGAAGCGAGACTCTGTCATTAAGGAAAGAGCTATCGTGTGACATGGCGTTGTTTGTTCGCTTTGAATTCAGGAACCGATAAATTCATATTCATTTTACTGTAAATAAAAGCATTTTGGCTGATCCATTTTCGTAATATTTTAGGGACTATTGCATGTGCGCATTAAATATAGGGGAAGGAGTGGGGCTAGTTGTCACAGGAGGGGTAAGTTGCCACAGGCTCTTATCCGGCAGAACGCCGATGTTGATATAACAGGTACTACTACCTTTAAAGGTGGTAAATATCCTCTATCAAACCACATTGGCAATGTATGTAGACGAAACGAGTTTTTCCTACTCGTTTAAAGAGATTGAAGATATCAATTTTGTTCTAAAGGACGAACTAGCTTTGTTAACTAAATGGTTGCAAAGTAACAAACTGTTCCTTAACGTAGTTGAAACTCAATCCATGGTAGTTGGTTCACGACCAAACCTGAAAAAGATCGATGATCTGACCCCCACTTTTGTGTATAGGCGGAGAGCAAATCGAGCAGATTATTTGATTTTGGTGTATATAGTTCCAAAAATAATGATGATATCAAAAATGCTCTCTTTGGAATTATGGCAAATTACCAAAAGTTTCCTTTGAGCAATTCATTTGAAAGAAAAGAATGAGGCAGAAACATTTTACACGATAAATTATAAAGTTTTGCAAAGATTCGACGTCTATACTTATCTAGGCTCCAGCTCATTTTGCAATATTCATGTCACAACATTCCTGTAATCCTCTTTTTTTCCTTTTTATTTTAGCGATTTACCAGAGGCACCACCTCCCTATAATGGTGAAACCAATTATTCCAAGGAAGCGAAATCGGACGTGTCACCTGAGATGGACCCAGATGCTCAACTCAGAGAACGATTAGCAAACCTAAGACAGAGAGAAAACAAGGGTGAGTTACAAAATTTTATGGCACGTAAATTGTGTGGATGATAATGGGGCTTTGCTCATTCTGCCTTTAGATTTCATGTCCCCCCTTGTACATAACAAGGAAGATGCCCCAATAGGACAGTAGCGTCTATGGTTTAAGTGCTGGCCCCGGGGGGGGTCCTTGAGCCTTGAGGGATCCGTGCCGCCATTTAAACCATATTTTGAAGGCTTTTTGTGAGAGGAAGTTGGTGCAAGAAAAGTCCCGCAGGTTTTGGCCATTTTAATTAAATATGCCCGTTATTTCATATTCGTGTTATAAGTCCTAATTGACCGTAGTGACATTAGCAAATATCAAAGAATGCAGGAAAGAATGGACTCGAGGAGTAAAGTCTAGGTTCTGCTTAGAATTAGATTTTTTTACAATACGTTGCTGGATGGGTTTTGGATGCAATACACTTGCAAATTACAATCAAATCTCTCTAAATGGACAACTTGGGACCAACTGACTGTGTCCGCTTGAAGCTAGTGTTACACGGTGCAATTTTTTCTCTGCAACTTTTCTCGCAATGGCGATTGAGGAAATTACAAGGAATTTATGATCGGGGTGTTACACGCTGCAATGATTTCTGCAACTTGCAATTATTCAGGCCGCGCAACTGTTATGGAGACTGAGGGCAGACTAACTTTTTTTCGTTGCGAGACTTCAATCGTTGACTTCAATCGTTAACCTATGTTAGATATCAAATAGAACCATGGGTAGTTAGACACCGCAGTTGTACTTCATAGTTGTGATTCTGTTTCCTATCCTTGTGTCAGCCGCCATTTTGAAAGTTCTGTTTATATAGATAAAATTTTCCCCCGCAGAAGCATATTAGTTGCGGCGCTCCTCTATAAAAGCACTCATGATAGAACGTCTTCAAAACAGCAGTCGTTTTACCGAAACATTTTTAATTCAGGACTTACTATGAAGTATCTTCCTCGCAAAACAGTTGGAGAGTGGCTAAGAAGAGGCCGAAATCCTCTCGTCCAATACATTTCTATTGGCACTGTGATAGAGAAAAGATATGATGTCCTTATGCGGCTCAAAAGTTGAGGGAATAAGAAATTATTCTGTAATCCTAACTTCCACTTGATGCAAAGTTCCTCTCGCAAGAATTCTCAAAAGCGATCTCGCTTAAAAAATGTGGTTAGCAGTGATTATGGCTCGAGAAAGAATTTTGGTTTGCATTTGATCGCTCTTGCCGCCCCGTCGCTGAAAAACATGGCAGCGATCGGAGCGATATGAACGATTTATTAATGAAAGCCTATTTTATGTTTTATTATCGATCGTATGCGACACGAGCCTCTCAGAATTTTGGCTCTTTGGCAAGATTTACAGTGTCGCTTGAAAGCATGGCTCAAAATATGGTTTTTCAACGTTTCATTTTATACCCTCTAATCAGAAGAATCACTTTATCATCTTTAAAGATGATTGGATCATTGGCAAAGCATTTCAAATATAAATTTTACTAACAGGCCTAATAATCTAATTTTGGTGATTTTTTAAACGGGAGGACCTTTCTGGGACACCTGGGGTGCATTCTCATAAAATTTAGTGCTTGTTTATCTCCATCTATAGATGACACTGTCGCACATACAGAAGAAAACATCAATGAAAGATTCGAGAAATTAACAGGGAGGCAAGCGACAAGTGCTCAGAAGAGTAATGTATGTCTTTTCTCTTTGATTATTAAAGACCCTGTGCTCCCCAAGATCCTTTGCAGTCTCAAAGTGACTTTCATACTGTATGAAAATGATGTTGGCCTAACAATCGTGAGGCCGTATTGTCTTTACAATCTTCGAATAAACGTTGATATGCCATCGCTTTTTAACTCAAACAACAGAGATTCCTGAAAATGATTGGAGGATTAGGAAAGCTTTGTTTCCTGTCGCTATATATGTTCCCATTATTGTTTGCTCAAAATATGCTGTTTGCAACCAATATGATGTTTTGGTGGTTCCCACACATGCAAAGGATCATGGGGAGAACAGGATCTGTAAATGCTTTAGAAGCATAGGGTTCAAATCTTTAAAACAGGCGGTGTGAAATTATATTACCTCTTTATTTTAATTGAATGGCTTGAAAGGAACTTGGGGGATTTGTATGTAAATTATACCGTGGGCATGTTTCTATATCATCTTTATTATCGAAATAGCAGCATTTATCATATTCGAGGCTGTGACGTCATCAAATTTCTAAATTGTAAACCAGAAGAGCGACAGATTTCTGCTTGCCATCATATTGTAGACCTTCATAAACTCTGGTTTTCTTCAAGATTGTATCATTTTACAACTATTCATTTAGGATTTAGGACGAGTTTAATTTTTTCAAAACTTTCTATGAATTTTTACAATAAAAACAAAATGCCACCATTTTGAAAGTATTCAAGATATCAAAAAATGTCCACTTTAGGATGCAGCAAAGCACCCGAAATTCCTTTCAAGTCATTCAATTCAAAGAAAAATATACTAGAATTTTACACCACCTTGAGCCATTTTTTTTTTCATTTCTGTCAAGTTTTAATCAATGATATCAAGTGAGGTCTTGAGTGGCGCGTGTGTGGCTTATTGCATGTGCAGTTGTCGAGAGTTTTCAACTAAACCTAGACAAATATTAGACTGACGACGTGATTCCTTGTATTCGTTCAATTTTTTTAATCTGATGTTTTCATTTTCTCTCAAGCCATAATATCATTCAATTCAATGCGAAAAACTGAGACTCATGTAATCAGTCTAGACAAATATCAGACCAAGCTGGAATTCGCACCAATCGTTGTAGAACTTTTTTCTCTACGACATATTCATAATCCACAAAAACGCACTCTTCTTGTTTATTCAGAACACAGCGCTATTAACCCTTTTTTTAATTATGAAAAAATTCAAATAAAATGCTAGAACCCTTCCCACAGGGCCATCAGTTTAAATATTGTTTAAATTTTAATGTAAAAAAAAATAGAAAATTTGTCCGATGCACATGCGCAGCTTGATTTATGCGAAAGAGGGATTTAAATAATATTTAAACTGATGGCCCTGTGCCCTTCCTTGCAATATTTGCATGATTCGACTTTTTTGGGGAACAAAAGAACTGCTGTTTTTGAAGCAACCACTCTTTTGACTTTCTTGTGCCTTGAGCTTGACTCTAACAAGGTCTTAAACTCTAAGTTGAAGCCTATCCTATGCAACTGTATAACAAAAACAGGACAATTGAAGTTACAGCTCCTCCACAAAAGCCACACAAACGAGGCGCAATTTTTTGGGACACATATTAGGGTAAACTTTGAGTGCCACCCTCCTGAAAATCATGAGATTGCAGTAAATCTTAGCTGCTGAAGCTACTATAATATTTTCATTGATATCCAGTGCTGGAAAACATACGCAAAGTTGCGAAGAAATCTCGCAGGAAGGGTTCAGACTTTAGAAGGAAATAAATCTGTATCACTACGAAAATGAGAGAAATAAGGAAAGGGGAGGAGAGGGAAGAACAGGAAGGAAAGGAACAGGAGTCTGCAACAGAAGAGTTTGAGAAAATGTTAGTGAAAGAAAATTGGAGTCATGTGAGAGGGAATATGAGACAATTGCTTCCTCGTCCACACCAGCGAAATAGACAGGACATTTTGAAACATTGATGCAGCTTCGCAGGAAGCCAGAATTTTTTTCCAGTACTGTTGATATCCTAATTCACTTCATTACTTTCTGACGTTGAAGCAGTCTTGTAATTGACGAAAAGTTTATTTAATTATTTTCTGTGTGATTTCAAAGCATGAGTCAACATCTGGTAGCTTGGGCAATCATTTCATCAAAACAATATCGCACTTAAGCTTTCAAGAAGACACTGCCATATACAGGGTGTATCAAAAACACTACCGTTCGAAAAATTTTGATTTTTTAGAAATGAAAATGTCTGATATAAACGAAATAGTGATTTTCTGAAAGCCTGAATCGTGTGCTTTCATTTGATATCTAATTTTTGCGAAATGGGTAGCTAGGGAATACACAAGCGAGAGGAATTACACAAGCGAGAATTTTAGACAATGTCGAGCTCTTTTTTTTCTCAGAACAGATTCTCACACCACAACCAAAGCTGTCAGAACAAGAAGAAATCAATCGACTTATGGAGGCTGCTTTGGCTGAGGCAAAGTTGGACGACGATGGCGACGATTCCGGTAATGGAAAAGCAGCTGCGGGTGAAGATTTAGAAGACCGGCTGCTTAGGCTGAAAGGCGTCGACCCGGGTAAGCATTTAATTTGATCCATGATGGATGGGGTACTTCGGCTAGTCTGCACCTTAGCGAACTAACTTTCAATATCGGCAAGTTATATGTCATGGGGTAAGGATTAGGGTCAGGGTTAGGTTTTGTAAAAGGGGTTTTTAGGGTAAGTTAAGATAAGTTAGGGTTAGTTAGGGTTAGTTAGGGTAAGGTAGGGTTTAGTTAGGGTCAGTAGGGTATTTGGTCAAGTAAGTTCCTAGAGATATGACATAAAGTTTGTCCGCTAAAGTGCAGTCGTCCCGGTACTTGCTTTGTCCGAAGTTTTTTGTCCGAAATTTTTCCGTCTGAAACATTTGGATTTTAGTATAATTAGACTTAGAATTATTGCTGGAGGTTTTATTCGACCGCTAAGTTGTTGAGAAACGAGTTTGAACGTTATTTGACTTAACGAACTTGATTTTTGCGTACCCGATATGATAAATTGTCTGAGAGCAATCCCAGATATAAGTAGGGGACAGAGGGGCTAGTTGTCACAGGGGTAAGTTGTCACAATCATAGAACTAAATATGCGAACACAAACCGAGGAAAACTTTGCCGATGATATTTTCTGGGAGGTTATGATGTACTTCTTTCAAATGTATCAGCAAAAATTAAAACAATCAAATGAGAGTGACAGATTACCCATGTGACAACTAGCTCCCCTACACCTTGAAAATGTGAGTGATACGTCCAGTCTTCCTTGCAAGTGTTTCCCCTTTCCCGGGAGTGATAATTACAATATTATGAACTTAGAGTGTGAGAAACCGTGGAAATCTTTATTCTAACTTGATTTGACGTGTCCAATGGAAAGCACAACTTTGCGATGAATCGTAAGGTCAGGAGAAAGACAACAATCACTTGAGATATCTATTTCATTTGAAGACGTATTTGTAGTTTGTAATTAAGGCCAAAAGGGGCTAAAAATTTAAGACTCAAATCGTGTTTATTTAAAATAAAATCAACAGTCCAGTACGTTTCCACAACCAAACATTTCAACTTGATTTACTTGAAAATGTCCTGTGATACATTGCAATTAATAATTTATACAATTCATGATATGAAAGAGGCAAATCCATTAAAGGAAATTAAATAAAATCCATAAAATCAAAGCCATTACATTATATCAAATCCTTGCAGTCAAAACCGTTGCTTTACAGTAAGAACCCGCCAATTTCAGGAGCTGGGCCTAAAAAAAATGACGCAGAAGGGTCAGCAGCTGCTGTAAATGCTTTATCCGAAATTGATCTGCGGATTTTAATCTATGTTTTAAGAATCTTTCTTAAAATCGTATGAGCAATTTCAGCAAATGTAAAAAAAATCAGCCTATTGTTTCGTGTTAGTCAGTTTATTACTGGCGGCGGGTCCTTACGGTAAGTCAAATCCTTAAATTCGAGTCCATTCCGTACGTTTCATACCTAATTCTTGGTTGATCATCAGCATACCGCGTTTCCCAAAGTGATGTATCAGCGTTTGTCACACCGTAAAATCATGGGTTAATCACCGATTAGAATGAAATACCCATCACTTTTTAGCAGAAAGCCGAACTTAGATGCAGAAATTTATTTCACTGAAATCGGTCATATTTTTCTAGAGTTATGGTACTCTCCTTCGCGAGGTTTCTTTATATGTTCCGCAGTTCCGTGATCCGCAGTTCCGTGGTCCGTGATTCCGTGGTCCGGAGTTATGGACAATCTTATCTGGAAGCTAGTTTTGACAAGTCTTGAGAAAAGTAAAATATTACGATCAAAGTTGGTCCCGTTTTCAGCTTTAGTAAGATGACAATTGCATCAATTTTTGATTGCAAAGTCCTTTGTAATCTAAGAAGTGGCTTCGATGTCCCTAAGTAAGTAAATCACGCTCGTTATCTTCTCAGGAATTTAAATAAGCAACCCATATACATTTACATCTAAGAGGCACATATTATTTGTCATTAGGTTTTGCTCCTTGGAGGATGACCATGCCCGCTTTAATTTTTGTTTTAAGCTGAAACTTGAATAAAATCTATCAAAATTTTTAGTTCTCTTTTAAGTATATCAAAAATAAGTCCCAAGCAAAATATTTCCAGAAAATTGTATGACCGATGTTAGAGAAATAATTTCTGCATCTAAGTTAAGGTTTCTGCCACATAATAGTTGATGTTTCATTCAAATCGATGCATGCCTTGCGTGGCCGCCATCTTTAGCGTTATTGTCTGTTGCTTTTCACCAAAGTATTGTTTTCTATATTACAGAATCCGTTAAGCAAAAAAGACAATCGATTGAGTATGATAGCTCTGAAGATGAGATAGAATCCACTGCGAAGGCTGTTCGTAAGGTTAGTTTAGACTTATCATTTTCGTACTGGTTATCCAATTAAAGTTAATTTCTATTACATGTTTTGAGCCGAGTTTATTATGAATGTGGTACTAACGGTTTCTTTAGCAAGCAGTTTGCCCAAAGTTTCCAAAATATTCAAAAGTCCGCAAATAAAAATAAATTTGTCCCCGTAAAGGCTGATTTCCAGTCAGTGGATTTTCCAAGCGGGCGGAATTTACACAATCAAAAGTCGTTCAACCTTAAATTTCTATTCAATTGCAAAGCGACATTTTCTGTCGTAAACAAAAGAATTTCCGCCCGCTCGGAAAATTCCACTGACTGGAAACTGGCCTTTACGAGAGAAAATGTCGCTTTGCAATAGACGATTACGGAAAAGATGGCGTCGGGGGGCATTTGACCAAGATGCATTGCGTTCTATAATGGAATCAACAGTGATTCTATAGAGATTCGATCATCAAACGCAATGCATCTTGGTCGAATGCCCCCCGACGCCATCTTTTCCTTAATCGTCTATTGAATAGAAATTTAAGGTTCAACGACTTTTGATTGTGTAAAATTCCGCCCGCTCGGAAAATCCCACTGACTAGAAATCAGCCTTATCGGTAAGAGGCGATTTTTTCTACCTTCGCCTAAATTTGATGTTGCGAAGCTCAAAACCGGTTTCAGAACTCCGTCTAATAACGGTCATACTAAAGTATTTTTTAGATATATTCAGATTTTCAAAAATATAGAAGGCTTGTTTTGACGTTTCGCTTTTGCTTCATAAAAATACAAGATTTTCTCAGATATCTTCAGAATTATCGGTTAATGTGTACCCTCTAAACTCAGCTGTAAAATCATGAAACTTAGAGAAAGCTTGGCGGTAAATAGAAACGACGTTTCTTGGGAAATAAATTGGAGTTAGTATGAATAATTCTCTCATACAAATGGCCTGCTTACCGCAGTAATTTTTTTGCTCAATCCATCTTTACTTATAAAATTAAAGGGGCCCATTAGCCATGTACGAAGAACGCTGGTACAGGACAGCCTAAAACAGCTTCACAGGAAAGAGCACATGCCGACCTTCTCGTGTATGTCCGTAAAAGAGCTCAGACATTTCTGGATGGGAGCAATGAGCTTCTTTGAAGCTGTGGCAGTTTTGATATTTTCCATATTTCGTATTTCAATTTTTATCTGTGGAGTAGCGCGCTTGACTACCAACCTGAGGGTTGGTGGTTCGAGTCCCCGCCCTGTCGAACCTGCTACGTAGAGTGAGGAGAGTCGCCAACTCTCTGTAATTCCAGGCTAAAGGAATCGCGAGGTGTGGTCACATCGAGAGGAAGGACCAGGACACTGCTTCGATAAGCTTAGCTTCTCAGTGTCCTAAAAACTACCTTCTGATGCTAGGTAGCAATATAGAAAAAAAAAATCTGTGGAGTAAACTTTCGTACTCCGAAACTGTTAATTGGGGCCTACCGGTTTCGTTGGCAGCGTTATGTCATTACTTCTTGCAGTGGCTGTTGCTAGAATACTGTTCCCCCTCTCCCCCATTCCGCTGGTCTGTGCAACGATGTTTGGCTAATTCATAATTCTAAATCCTTGAAAATTTTTCTATCTATCTATCAATTTTACAGCTTCGTCTACAAATCCTGTGTACCAGTGACATTTACGTGCTCCCGGACCTTTAGAGTGGTCATATTGATTTTTATTTCAAAACCACGAATTTCTAAAAGCTTTTCAAGCCCCTCCTGAAATTACCAATTTCCTGTCACTTGGAGTCAATATCTGAATTAAAACTGCGTCACATCGTTTCTTCTAGAATTTTCGTTGATCACATGACCAGTGGAATATAATTAACTTCAATTTATGAATTGGCAAACGCAACATGCAAGTTGTGATGAATTGCAAATTTCCACAATAATGACCCTAAATTGTTTGTGTGTGGCGCAGTTCCAAAACAGTTTCTAGTACATTCGGTCATGAGGCAGTTTTGATATTTTTCATATGACGTATTTCAATTTCTAACTGGGGAGTAAACTTTCGAACCAGGCATTACTATCAATTGTTAATTGAGGCCTACCGGTTTCGTTGGCAGCGTTTTGTCATTACTTTTTGCAGTGGCTGTTGCTAGAATACTTTCCTTCAGTGTTTTGGTTTCTAAGCAGGAGTCCAGTGTTGGAAGCCAAAAAGCAGATAAACAGCTGCAAATTCTAAGCATCATTTATGAGGCCAAGGCAATACGACGTAATAGACCATTTGTGGTCGAATTGCACATAATGGTTTGTTTGCGTGGCGCAGTGCCAATTTGACTTTCTAAGCGATTTGTGTAGAAGTGCTGCGATGGCGTAGTAGAGGCGCAACAACAATTCAGCAGTTGGCAACTGATTGCATTCTTTGCATTCGTCGGCAGTTCACAGAAAAGCGTTCTTGGTTCCTGACTGACTGACTGACTGAGTGAGTGAGTTAGTTAGGGGGGGGGGGGACAGAACACCACTCCTATATGTACTCGTTTTACTTCGTACTTAAAAAACCAAATTAAACAAGGTAGTTATCCAATAAATATATTAATTGTTTAATATTAAAAAACTTTCATTCTTCTGCGACCCAAAATTCTGGTTTTGAGACTTTTAAGATTTTAAGAATCTTCAAAAATGAGTTTCATCAAATTACGATTCAAACGTGTTTTTCAGCGCGGTTCCTTTTGATTCAGTCTCGTGGATCTCTTTTAGTATTTAATTTGATTTGAAGTCCCGAAAGCTCACTGTTGTTTGAGAGAGTGGACTCCATAGCAAGTACTCCTGCAAATAACTCGGACGGTATTTCGTGTGGTTTTTTTTAACACGTCTCTACAGAAACAGCATCAAAGGCGATTGAAAGAACGTTTTTTAGATCGTATCTTGTTATCAAGATCGATGTGATCAAGAACTAGCCCACGCATGGATTTTCATCTTCAAACATTTTGGATATAGACCATTCCGCAGTCGAATGCGAAGGCGCTGTTCTCGTTGCATCTCAGGGTCGCATGGGGGTTTCGAAGTCGGATTCGAATTCCGATTTTGAGTTCGAAACCCCCTTGCGATACCGAAATGCAACACGAACAGCACCTTAGCATTCGAGTGGCATGGATTTTCATCTTCAAACATTTTGGATATAGACCATTCCGCAGTCAAATGCGATGGCGCTTTTCGTGCTGCATCTTGGGATCGCATGGGGGCTTCGAAGTCGGATTCGAATTCCGATTTCGAGTTCGAAGCTTCCTTGCGATACCGAAATGCAACACGAACAGCACCTTCGCATTCGAGCGGAATGGTCTATTGGCGAGGCATACTTTCGAGCCCGGAATACATGGAGGCCTAGAATAGATATTTATTTTATTTAATCATATTTTAACACAACAATCCTATCAGCTATTTAAAATAAGCTAAAATAAAAATAATCGCTATAAATATATATGTACAAATTAAAACCTTAAAGGTTTGCTGGTCTTCCTAGGGATCGTGCTTCGGGAAGGATGCTAATTTTGTACGAATTCCTTCAATTTTCTTTTGAACGTGGTAATCGTGGGACTCATTCTAATTTGCAATGGGATTCGTTTCACATTTTTGCACCAGAATAGAAAAAACTTCCTATGGAGAATTCTATGTTCTGCCTTTGGATGTCTAGACCTAACTGATTTCTTGTTGGATAGTTAGATATTTGAGGATTTCTGGAGAATTTCAGGGATTCCGAAAAGGATATTCATCAAATGTCTACCAGATTTGTAGAAACGGATATGCCTATCACCCACAACCATTGTCATGTGACCCAATTCAACCCCTTCATCAAACTCGGACTTTTGGTGAAAGAGATCGTAATCTTGAAGGCCTGCGCTCGTCTTTTAACCTCTTTCTGACTAACTATATAAGATACGTGTTTTCATCTTTGATCCTCAAGGTTAAATATCTTCGTGCTTGATCAATCAGCACACGCTAAAATATAGTGTGCTCCAAAAAAGCTCAAAACGCTATGTTTGTAATCAAACGTTTTCGGACATTTTTTTAAGTGTATCCTCCCAAGATCACAAGGCCAGCATCGCCTGTGTAATACAGTAAATCCCCGCATATAAGAACCTACAAAAATAAGAACCCACAGGCTCTTTTTCCTAAATTATGCACCTCGTAATTAAGAACCTGTTTCAGTTTGATGAAAAAATATGTTCTTATTACAAGGGTAATAAAGTCAATTTTTTTATTATCCTTGTTAACTTTATTTTATCCCAGTTGGCTGTTAAATCTGAACCTCCTCCGCTGCTATTTGTAAGCTTAACATTAGTTATTAGGTCCTTAATAACTTTGCCAAAGTAAATAACATGGTTGAAAATCTCTTGATAATAACTCCTAAAAGGTTTACACAAGGGACCCTTCGAATAAGAACCTTTATACCCTGAAATTGATCTAAGTACCTTTGAAATAAGAACCTAATTCAGCTTGGCTCTCAAAAAAGTAGGTTCTTATATGCGGGGATTTACTGTAGTAGGCCCCAGCCATATACTGTACTGTAATATATGATTTTTTCAAGTTTATATATATTGTGTTCATTGCTGCCTTTTAGGCGTTAGCTGAAGCAAGGTTAGACGAAAAAACAACAGCTGATGGTTACGGTAAGGTTATAATAACAATAATGATAATAATGATAATAATAACGGATATTAATAGATCTACATTGCATGGCTATTCTCTGCTAAATACTAAATACAATATTGTCTTTAAAAGAAAACTTCTCCTGACTACTTTAATACGTCTGGAATAAGTTAAAAACTATGGATCAGTTTTATTTGTTCTGTTTGCATAATTCAACGAAACGAAACTTCTGTCAAGTTTGCTTCTAAAATTATCAATTATCAATTTACCTTTCTTTGCCATTCCGATAAACCGAAAATTCAGACCCCGGTTACACCGTACCGGTACAGTTTTGATCTGCTACAAAGTTGTTACGGTTCAAGAGTGTATACACTGCTCCATAGCAAAATAATAGAAGGAGTAAAAGTGGAGGAACAGTGTAAACGGGAAACTCATCCGTTAAACTTTAGTTACGGATCCAAATTTGTACCGGTACAGCGTAAACGGGGTCTGAATGATGAATGCTCTCCCACCAAAGCCATTTAATTCAATGCCTGGGTTTAAAGGAAAGTACCTGATTTGTGTCTGCCATTTAGAAGACCAAACCGCTTTTCCCAGTCTCTTTTCCTGATTGTTGAAATAGTTTTTAACTCTACATCGACTTCTTGTTGATAGGAAACTTGATTGGTGAAGTAAAAAGTGTTATGAAAGAATATGAAATGGTAAGTTTCAAGCATTGTGTTATTGTTTAATTGTTAGCACTGAATGTACCAAAAGAACGCTCACGTTTTTGGCTAGCAACTAACATTCAATTTACTTGCTCACAAAAGTTTTTGTTTTCAGTGTTCTTCTCAGGCTTCCAAAGTTTATCCGTTCATCCTCAGAGTGTCAATGTTCTCAGATGTATTTCAATTTAAATCTGGTGGCCGGTCCTGCAGGAACACATACGACTTAATCCATTACAGGCCAAATCAAGTAACTTTTGGATCAAATAGCTATAGATCGCTTGGATCAAAAATTTGGAATGGATTATCAAATGATTTTAAAACAGCTGAGAATTTGACCATTTTCAAACGATTGATAAAAAGTTGGGAAGGACCAACAAGGACAGATTTTGTAACACAATAGTATCAGTTGCTTTGGATTGACACCGCAGTTCAAAGCGATTAGCGATTGAAGACAAAAGAAGTTCTCTCGACCAGGTAATTCAAAGCAAACAAAACCGCAAACGTTGCACTGAAACCCAGGTAGCTAGCTTGCTCGTTGTGCATTCCAGAAATGGTTTTTAAGAGAAGACATGAGCACATATCGAAAGAAGAAGGATATATCTAAACATCCGCCTCGGGCATTCTTTTTATTTGGCTCAGAAGCTGAGCAGTAAGTGTTTTGATTACAACCAAAAGATACGAGAACTGAATTGCCTACCAATCGGCTTCTGAAGCAAACAAACAAAATGCCCGAGGCAGATGTTTAGATATATCCTTCTTCTTTCGATATTTACTCCTGACTTCTCTTAAAAACCACCTTTCGCGTGCACAAGGCAACAGTTTGCCCTACTGGTTTCAGGGCGACTTTTGCGGCTTTGTTTGTTTGTTTTGAATTACTGGTTGAGAAAACTTCTTTTGTCTGCAATCGCTAATCGCTTTGAACTGCGGTGTCAATCCAGAGCAACTGATGCTATTGTGTTACAAAATCTGTCCTTGTTGGAAGGACCAGAGTGTCAATGTAATGCTTGTCGATATGAAAAATAGTTAAAATGCCTTTTACATTCGACGGATTAAAAATATTTATGCCATGTATGCTGTCTCAAATGTATTGTATTTTATAAATATAGGTGTAAAAAAATATTTCCTAACATTTAATTATATATTTATTTAGCGTTTAATTGATTAATTTCCGTATTCGACTTAGATTAGTTACAGCATTTATTTATTTATTTATATTGTAGCTAGAATAAATGATCGAATAAACATAAGATGACAACAACAACAACTCAGCAAAGCGTCATTTCGCCATAATTTTTTTCGTTGCAACTCGTCCATTTGTGCAGACCCCCATTTGGTTTCCTGCTGAGTGCGCTTCCAAGGATTTGTATGGTGACTTACCCCAACTTCTCTCAAAATGGGACATACACTTTACAGCTCAAAAATTCACTCTTGTGGGATATTTTTCTCGTAGGAAACAGACCCTTGAACATACTCAATAATTCAGTCAGTTTTTTATTAAGACTCTGTAATGTAAGAAGCGTGTAACACCACCACATCGTCTTGTCAGGCCCTTCCCGGAGTGCCAACTGGACCAGTGTCATCAACGAAAACGAGGCAAACATTCAAACCAGTTGAAAGCGAGGATGACGAAGAGTTGCCATGGTGCTGTATTTGCAATTCTGACGCCACTCTACGTTGCCATGGCTGCGATGATGATCTATATTGCANATACCGGGTGTCCCAAAAAAAAGTATACGGATTTGGTTGGCTCCAGCGATGTGAATTTAGCTTTAATCGATGGCTAATTACTCTAAAAATGTTCCTCGATAGTTAACTTGAACATGGATACCTCGTTTGTTGGTATTGGTGCTTTGAAAGCAGACATATTAACCTCGAAAGCTAAAATTTACATCCACGTGCAAACCAGAGCTTTGGCCTTTTGGCCTAAACAAATTCTGGAGGCACAGCGAATAAATCAGCGACAGCCTTGATAAAATTTGAATAATGTTAGATCTTATTATACTCTGTTTGCCCAGAAGTCATCCCCCAATCACCCATTGGGTAATTTCTTGATTTTTCTTTGATTTCAGTTTTCAATTTTGATGTGCTTTAAGAATTTGCTTAGGCCAAAAGGCCAAAGCTCTGGTTTGCACGTGGGTACAAATTTGAGCTTTCAAGATTGATACGTCTGCTCTCAAAGCACCAATACCAACAAACGAGGTATCAATGTTCAAGTTAACTACAGAGGAACATTTTGAGAGTTACTAACCATTGATTAAAGCTAAATTCACATCGCTGGACCCAACCAAATCTGTATACTTTTTTTTGGGACACCCGGTAGTAGACCGATGAAATTGTTGTTTCTTTTTCTTCTTCTTCATGTTCCGTATCTTTCGACGTTGGATGACACAGTAGCCCTCCACTTTTCTCTTCCCATTGCTATTCTTGTTGCCCATTCGTATTGCATACCGGTCCACTCCTTGATGTTATCATAACAACTCTTTCCATCTATATACCCTTCTAACAGTATTCTGTAGATGTTATTTAGCCGTATCAAATGCCCAAAAAATCTTAGTTTCCTTTCCCTCAAGATATTGATCAGTTTTCTTTTTTCATACATTCTTTGGAGCACTTCCTCATTTGTTACTTTTTCTGTCCATGATAATTTCAGCATTTTTCTGTATGACCACATCTCGAATGCTTCAAGACGTTTCTCAAGTGTTGTTGTTACATTCCATGTCTCTACTCCATAATATAGGGTGCTCCATACATAGCACTTCAGAATTATTTTTCTTGTTTCAAGATTATTGTTCTTATTTGTTAATGTTGACTTCATTTTATTGAAGGTGCCTCGGGCTATTGATATATGGTTGAGACAGCGGAATTCAACTGTAGCATAATCCTTGTTATTTTTTAATTGTTGTTTAGTTTACCAAACATCACTCTTAAGGCTGGTGAAGAGATCAGTGAACCTTTTTGCCCGCAATAAATTTGATTCTAAAATGTTGGTTATATTGCGTGAGTCAGAAAAAACGTGGGACGTTTAGCAAGCCATATTAATAATTCAAATCGGGAGTGTTGAAGTCTTGTCTTGCAGAAAAAAAGCTGAATTAGTTATAGAAATTTATTTTGTTAAAATCGGGGATTTCTTTCCTTATTTATTTGCGATTTTGTGATGTAGCCATTTTGATGAAAAGTATCGCTAGTAAAAGAACGTTCAGCTTGCTAACAATGACAATTTAAATGACTAGTCCCCGAGGGATACAACATAAGGAGCATTAGTTTTTCCTTTTGTACTCTAGCACAATGCATGCATTGTTTCAATTTTTTGGTAGAGAAACAATGTGTGTCATGGTTTAGAAAGTCACGCGTGCATGAGTATAAATCTAATTGAAGGCCTATTTTAGCATTATTGTGAAACACAATTTTGCTAAAATCGCTCGTAATTCTGGAACGGAAAGACCTATTTCGACCAAACAAATTTTCATATCTAAGTTAGCTTTTCTTCTATGCAATGAACTTTAAATAAACAAATTTGCAAATTAAACTGCATTAATAGAAATTGGCAAACACCCCACGTTTTTTCTGACTAACCCGGCAGAAACTCTCTCTTTGGATTGAGTGGCTTGAAAGAAACTTCAGGTAATTTACCATAACTCCAGAAAGCAAATTTTTGATATCATTATTGTTTTCAAAATTACAGCTCTTTTTGTGTTTCTGATATGTTTTTAAGCTATGACGTCATCAATTGTTAACTTGTAAACCAGAAAAGCTACAGATTTATGCTTACCACCATATTTCAGACCTTCATAGACTAAGGTCTTCTTGAAAATTCTATTAATTTTCTTTAATTTATTTAGAATTGGGCTTTGAATGTCTGTCAAAGCTTTGGATGAATCCCTTTCATGCTCCCTTTCATATAACAAAGAGAACGCAGTAAATTCGAAATAATAATTATATGAAAAATGCGCTCTCTGGAGATATGGTAAATTACCTAACTGTCCTTTCGAGTAATTCAATCCGAAGAAAGATGTGAAACCATTCGCACCAGCCTTTTTAAATATTTGACGCCAATGTCGTAGTTTTTTCTATGTTTTAGTGTATAGAGCTTATGGATAATTTGCACTAGTCTAGTAAGACCTCGTTTACACGAGCAAAATGGGATCGATCCAGAATGGGATCGATCCAGTTTAGGATCGATCCCAAAATTTTGCAGGCGTTTACACGGGACCGATCCCAAAATATGTTGCATTTACACGGGATCGGACCCAAATGGATCCGCTTTGATTTCCACCTACGTAGTACAACGCAAACAATGCGCTTTGTTTTCACCTCTTTGTCTAAAAAACAAAGAACGCAGAAATAAAAGGAATTCCTAAAGCCAAACAAACGCTGACAAACAAAGGGATTAGCCCCATTTCCTATCCGTACCAATTTGGGATCGATCCCGTCATTTGCACCCGTTTACACGAGACGGGATCGATCCCAAACGGGTTCGATCCCAAACTGGAACGCTTTTCTAGCGAACCCAAATTGGCACGGATAGCGGATCGATCCCGAGCGTTCCCGTGTAAACGGAAGGCCGATCCGTACCAGTTTGGGATCGATCCCGTGTGGGATCGATCCCGTGTAAACGGGGTCTAAATTCCACATCAAAATGCTCTGTTTTTATTTTCATTAATTTTTCTACAGAGAAGGACATTCAAAATATGATATTGAAGATCACGAGACGTCGCCGTTCAGGCCGAAACGAAAGAAGTGAACTTTGCTGTTAAAATTCAGGTTCTTTATTTCGCTGGCATTATTGAAGACTGTATGGATACCAGGTGACAAACAAATTTCAAATTTGAAACAATTCATCGAAATTTAATTGTGCCACTGATCGTGGTGTTTTCCTATTTGCATTCGCATCAGGGAGCAAATTGATTCTAGGATATTGCATGTTCTTCAAATGGCGTGTCTTGATTTTGAAGCATGTTACAGAATTGATACAGACGGCATGACGTCACAGCAGCGTTGAAAACACGACGCCATCTTGTTTTGGGGTAAATGTTCAGAAAATTTCTATAGGAATCTATAGGAAATTTGCAAAAAGTTGTATAAAATTGCTCCTCTATTCTACCTCGCGATAGTGAGTAGTGAAAGGATAGGTAGCAATTGTCAGTCAGACCCAAACCTGTGAAATAAACACACGAACATGCTGTTTTTAAAAGCAAAACAAAAATTTAGGCCAAAAAAGCTGTGAAAAACTTGCCTTTGCGTCGATAATTTCGTAGTTAGCACCACAAACTCTGTCGGCTGTGAGTTGCTCGTCGCTTCTTCAAAGTCAACCTTCCTTTTAGACATTCGCCTATCTATCTGCTAAAGTTTTTGAATAATTTAAACAGCTTCCAACCCTTTTGAATTTATTTATTGCGATAAATAAACGAGACAGTCTCGAAATCCCAGTGCGGCGCTATACTTTGTAATGGCTTCATTTACCCCAAGTCTGATTTTCGAGCGCGAATTGATCAAGTCACGTGACATGTCGTCTGTATGAATTACCAGACTTGATAATTAGACCATTTTTTTTACCCAGAGGCGATTCTCCAGCGAATGGCATTTGTTATGTTTTACTACCGGCTGAGTCAAAAAAATGTCTTGATGTTTGAAAGCCTGTAGCTCTCCAACCATGTATCAGATTCCTACAAACTGGTAATACCTGTGGAGCTAACATATCAACTTAGATCAGAAATTTAGTTGGTCAAAATCGGTGGTATCGTTCTCAAATTGCAAGTGATCTTATAAAAATGCTATGCTCCATCCCAATATCCTTCAAAATAGGCCTAAAGTCCATGATCAAATTTGCTAGCAACCCAGCCTCACGATAATAGAAATAGACGAAAAAGGCTGAATGACAGTCCCAAGTGCATACGATTATGCAGCAGCTTCTTTATATGCCTTGTAAATGTTTGAGCGATAAAATAGACAGATAGAATTTGATTATGATAGCTGTGGGGCTAAATTTCTAGCAAATTTGATCAATTGTTCTAGGCCTGTTTAAAAGGATTTTGAGATGAACATTTTTGTAAAATTTCTTTCAATTTAAAAACGGTACGACGGATTTTGACAAACTAAATATTCTGATCTAAGTTGATATGTTAGCTACACATATGTTATCAGTTTATAGGAATCTGATAAATGGTTTAAGATCTACAGGCTTTCAAACGTAAAGACATTTTTTTGAAGTAGTAAAACATAATAACTGCGACTTTTGGTTGGCTGATTTCACTGGACAGAGGCAAATTATCTAATGTACAGTTTGATGTAGTAAATGAAGCTTTGGGTCCTTTATCATTCCATGACAATTAAAATTATTCAAGCTAATACTAGACTTACTACAGGAATCCTTGTTTTTGCTCCATTCTCGCCAAAATATGGAAAGCATTGAAAGAGAGATAACGCGATATCATTGGTTTGTTGTCAAGCTGGATGACTTTGATCAGTTTGTGACGTTTTTTGTTCATAACTCCGATCAGAAATGGAGAAACGTAACAGACCTTTTTCACGAGAGCAGTGTGCATCAGATGTATAGTGAACAAAAGGGAAATTCTATTTCTGCACTATTTTCCACTTATTATGCAACCATGAACAAGTGATCAAAGTCGCCCCGCAGCAGATCTTTGATCTTTGATCTTTGATCTTTGATCTTTGATCTTTGATCTTTGATCTTTGATCTTCGATCTTTGATCTTCGATCTTTGATCAGTAATTGAAAACTCAATGGGAATTTTTTGGTCAAAGTTAATTTTGAGATAGGAAGTTTATAAAGTAAAGTTGGGACATGGGCACTCTGGCAGTCTTCTTTGAAAATTCAAATGATTTTTAGTTATAAATGCAACGATGTCTGAATAAACTTCACGTTTAATGAGCACCCCATTTTTAGAAAGAAGAACAAGTGTAAATCTTTCGTCTGCAGTTTGCCTTTAGTTGCTGATGTGCAAACAATTAATCATATGATCCTCTGTAATACCAGTTTGGAACTCCTTTTTGGTCAGTGGCCTCTAAAGTAGCGGTTGGTTTGACCTTAAAGTTGTATAGGCTGAGTGGTGGAAGTCATGAAAGTCATTCCGTTTGACGGCAGCTAGTGAATCAACAATCCATGAGCTCTTGTTGGCTCTTGTTCGAGCGAAGTTGATAAGAAGTTGAAAAATGTTCAGCTATCAAAAAATTCATTGAGGCTTTCAGCCGCTCGCTAGGAAGACAGAAGTTGCTTACGTATTCTCTTAAAATCCACCGTCATTTTAGAGAGGCTATCTGAATGAATAATATCAGGAAATTTTAGATGCTCAAAAACAGTTATTAATCTTTCACGTTTCAATCAAGGACTGCGTTCTTTTTTACTAAAACTGCCATGTATGTGAAAAGAGCCATGCTTTCCTGTTTAATTATGCAAGTAAAGACGTTTCAAAAGACTGACTCTTAGTTTATATACCGGGTGGGTCAGAAAGCCCACGCCATCGGAAAGGCTACCGTTTCTGAGATATCAAATCAATAATAAATGTTAACCTTCTCAAATAGCCGACATGTTCAATTAACTTCGAGCTTTTCCCTGCTGAAATTGGTCACTCCGTTCCGATTTTTAAAGGATTTTCTTAAGAAGGTGACTATGATTTGAACACAATTTATCATGTGCTTTTCTGTTGGAAGAATGAAAAAACATTCCCACTTGTGTAACAAATTTATTTACATATGAACGGGGCCTTAGAAAGTTCACTACGGTTTTAGTATGTCAATTTTTTGTTTTTTGTTTGTTTCTGTAGCATCCGAAGGTAGTTTTAGGAAACACTGAGAACCTAGCTTATCGAAGCAGTGCCCTTGTCCTTCCTCTCGATGTGACCACATTTTCGTGACTCCTTTTGCCTGGAATTACGGAGAGTTGGCGGCTCTCCTCACTCTATGTAGGAGGTTAGCCAGGGTGGGGACTCGAATTATCAACCTTCAGATTGGTAGTCAAGCGCGCTACCACTGAGCCATCTCGCTACAATTAGCGTTCTCATTTAGGAGAGCGACCTGGGGGTGAAAGCAAGGGTGGGCATGTTGCAGTGAGGACAGTGGTCCTATGTATGTCCACATAACCAGTTTATTTCTCCCATACTATGTTAATGTCTGTCCCTAAATCAGGTTTATTTTGAACTCTTTTCAACAATATCATTTTGCAACTAACTTGGACTTGTTCATGTTCTTGGATGTTGATCAATATTTGTCCTCAAAATTGGGTTTTATCGGAGCATTTTTAAAATGTATGTCCCCAAAACCAGTCTTTTGAAGAGCGCAATTTGTACTTGTACACTGAAAAATGGGTTTGTGAAATCGTTTTTCCAAGACATACATAGGACCACCAAAAACACAGCACATGCCCGCCCTTGGTGGAAGTGATTAGGCTAAGAACTGTGTTATGGAAACTAGGCCTAAGCAGCTTAGAAACAGTTAAACATGGAAGGTTCGTGCTGTAAACAACGAAGTACCTTAACGGGCAGATGCAAGGATATCCTTCAGTCTAACCGTCTTTTCTGTATCTTTTTAAACCGCTTGCTATAGTTACCGCTCATGCAGATTTATAATTCCGTTGAAATACTCTTGTAGATTACTGTTGGCATAGGCTGATGGGATTATTACTGATCTCGAAAAAATGTTTAAGCAGGTCGAATAACTCCGGTCAGGTCATGAGCGACAGGATATTAGACTCCACAGTGTGTATAAAAAAAGCTACCTGTCAACAAATTTAAATTTCTCTGGAATGAAAGGCCTGACATAAACGAGATAGTGATTTTCTGGAAGCCCGACTCGTGTGCTTTCATTTGATGTATAGTTTTTTGCAAAATAGGTTGCTAGGGAATTTGCAAGCAAAGACAAAGTAAGCATAGGTCAAAATGAGGTAGCGCTTCTTTTTGACATTGTTCTAATTGTATCGTTTGACGTAAGTTGGACCTTTGTCCTTTCATCACACAGATGTTTTGTGTTAATTACGTCATTGGGGAGTAAGGAAGCAAGCAGTAAGTAAAATAGTTGTGAATAAAGCAGCTCTTCATCAAAAACTGTCTCACATAATAGGCTGAAATGTTTTGCTTTAACAATCTCTTTCGAAAAGACATGATGGTGCAGCTAAAGTTATTGCACAGAGTTTATAGAGTTTTTTTGTCGAAACTTCTCGCAGCGTTGTCGTTGTTGAAAAGTTTCTCAACAACAGGATTACTTTTGTCCAAAATGATTAAATCATTTATGAATGTTACTGTGAGAGCTGCTTGTGTTGATGAAAGAATCAGAACATTTAAAAATAATTTGCTATTTTAGTTTCCTTCCTTCTTCTGTTCCTTAACATACAAACATACAATTACAACAATGTCTAACANAGCAAGCAGTAAGTAAAATAGTTGTGAATAAAGCAGCTCTTCATCAAAAACTGTCTCACATAATAGGCTGAAATGTTTTGCTTTAACAATCTCTTTCGAAAAGACATGATGGTGCAGCTAAAGTTATTGCACAGAGTTTATAGAGTTTTTTTGTCGAAACTTCTCGCAGCGTTGTCGTTGTTGAAAAGTTTCTCAACAACAGGATTACTTTTGTCCAAAATGATTAAATCATTTATGAATGTTACTGTGAGAGCTGCTTGTGTTGATGAAAGAATCAGAACATTTAAAAATAATTTGCTATTTTAGTTTCCTTCCTTCTTCTGTTCCTAACAGAGACCATGTCTCGTTTTGAGCTATTCCTACCTTGTTATTCTTTTTGAATTCCCTAGAGACCTATTTTGCAAAATATATACATCAAAGGAAATCATACGAGTCAGGCTTTCGGAAAATCACTACCTCATCTATAGCAGATCTTTCGTTAGCGAGAAATTTAAATTTTCCGACCGGTAGCCATTTTTTGATACATCACCCTGGTAGAGTAAAGACACATTATTGGGATAATGCTTTTCCTAAACTCACTTTAAAGGGGCTCCATCTCCAATTTTCGGTCGAAACGGTGATTTTTTTTATAGGCAATATCACACAGACTTTCATCTGTTTTTTCAAAATGAAGGCACCATTTTGAATAGCAAATCCTTGTACTTCACAGAGGAACAAACCAAAAATTCATATCTTTATGATTGCTCGGATATCAGTGAAGTTTTAACGGTCACTTTTTGGTGGCTTGGGTGAAGCCACCAAACAAACTGCAGAGGACAATGGACATGTGCCTACATTAATAGTATTTACAGATTTGTTTACAGGTTGGTGACAGAGCCCCTTTAAATAATTTTTTTATTGAGTTATCTTTTTCAAATTAAATCAAAGTCCATCAAAACTTTTTGATGCCATCCAAATCCGTTAGGATATTTCCAAAGGCGCAACAAAATCTCAAATTGAAGCAAAGATAATGTCGACGCATTTCCCTTCTCATTTTTAGTGCATTTCTAACATGTTTTTGCTCTCGTGTGAACTGGGCCTTTAAGGCGCACACGGATGGGTCACGTGATTAAATTTCAACGTATTTTACCCAGCCACGTATCGCCAAAGCTAGGAGCAGTGTAGGAAACTGTCGAGGATTGCCTTTCTTGCCTGAAAGAAACTTTTTATAGGGCTCAATTGGATGGTAGAAGATTTCAACAAATTTTTTAGTGATAGCTGGTTGTTGTTTCTCTGTTGAGTGTTGTTTACTGTCATCTTGATCACCGTTTCCATCACAGCTTTGCTTCGGTTTCCTGTACCTAACTGAATTGAATTTCCAAGCAACATGTAAATGCAGATGTTGCATGTGACCCATCCGTGTGCACTTTTAAAGAGCGGGTCAAAGTGAATTTTGGCCGCAATTGTAAATCAATATTGTGTTTATCAGACGCTTCATATTTTAAACAGAGTCTGACGAAAATCCTGAAGTATTTCAAATTATGGGTCCTGTTTTTAAGCTTACTAGGCTACCTTCGAGTTTTCAGCCGCCAAAAGACTATATAATCAGAATTTGTTTGGTATGATGCATATGATGCAGAGGCCGATAAGATTTTTTCTTCCTGGGAACGGCAAAAATTTCGTCAAAACTTGCTGCGAAATTTTTTGATTTTACATTGATTTAGTTGATCGTACAGCGTAGTTCGTGCAAGTTGTAGGTAGAATATAGTTCATATGCTACTTGATGGAATTTAACATATTCATATACCAACAACTTAAGGTTTAAACTTAACATACCATGAAACTAATACTTATGATAGGTTGACCTGGACGAAATCTATGACTTATAACGACCAATATTTTTTCAAATTCTAAATTTGTCAAGATTCTGCTTGATTAGTTCAGTTATTCCAGCAATTCAATTTTGTTTTCTCGATAACAATTATGACAGGTTCTTGTGTTTTGACGGCAGCATAAAAATTCAGCCTTTTTGCGGCCTAAAAGTCTCGCCAAAAATTTCCTGGGAACGGCGTTCCCCTGTTCCCACACTTTAACGGCCTCTTGTATGATGATAATAAAGCGTTTGCAAGGGTAGAATAAATATACAAGTTCCATGTAGAATTTATATATACTTAATCACCCAACCATAAGAACGACCTGCGTTAGTGTTATGTAATATTGTTAATTTCGTATATTCACCTAAATTTAATATAACTATAAATCTTTTTGTATAATATACTATACTAATATTCTAATATACTAGGTGACCCAGAAGAAGTACTCTGTTTAGAAGGCTATTGCGGAAAAGGTATCGGATATTTTGCAACCAAAATTGTACTCAAGTACGTCCGAAAGCCAAACTTAAATTTCTAGATATCACTCAGCCTTCTAGGGCGATGTTGAGGTATTGAAAGATCGAACATACCGGGTGACTCAAAGAAAGGTTAAAACGTTTCCACTCCTGCAGCCTGCCCATTTGTACCTATTTTCATGCTGGTATCACAATTTGTGATAATCTCCCCCCCCCCCCCTATTTCGTTTCATTTCATTTTGATTTATTTCAACAGGGTTAAATACATTCAGTAAAATTTACATAACTGATTTTCAATGTGCCCTGCTTAAAAACAAACTAACCTAATACATGAATTGCTACGTAATACTTTAAGATCCTATATAAAAGAAAAGAAAATTTATAAAAATAAAGGGACTCAGAAGTCATACGTCTGTGCTTAACGTTGGTTTAGAAGATCAACCTCTTTGATCTTTCAAGAACTATCGTTTCGAAAGCGCTGAAAAATGTTTCATTTTCATCATTTTTGAGTGTTCACGCGACGCCATTTTCAAATTATGCCAGTAGAGTTTCATTTTCAATAGCCTGCGTGCAGCCTCAACACTGCTCCGCCAAAGTATAGTCTATACTTTGGCCGAGGAGTGTTGAGGCTGCGCACAGGCTACATTTTCAAATGCTGCTGTTTTCAAATTGTGCCGGCAAAAAATGTGCCCTTTTCGCGTTTTCGCCTATCCGTAACAATGTTATGCCTTTTTCAAATTGTGCTGGTACCGTGTGAACACAGTCTAAGTTGGCCTTTTAGTCGTACTTGAGAGTAATTTTGGTGATGAAATACCCAATACCCTTTTCACGGTAGCCCTCCAAACAGAGTAGCCTTTTTTGGGCCACACGGTAGTTTTTTGTGTTTATCTTGCTATAATTACAATATGAAATTCATCTGTTAATTGTATATTCGATAGTTTTAACAACGGTATCTACAAATTTTTACATTTAAAACAAATTTGAAGTTGCTTTAAGGCTGATTTCAAGTCCGTGGAATTTTCCGAGCGGGCGGAATTTACACAATCAAAAGTTATTCAACCTTAAATTGCTATTCAGTTACAAAGTGAAATTTTTTGTCGTAAACAAAAGAATTTCCGCCCGCTCGGAAAATTCCACTGACTGGAAACTGGCCTTTATAGAGATATCCGATGCAATCGCCCACGTAGTAAAAGTCTTCGAAGATAAAGGATGCTTGGAATAAGAACTCCCTGAAAATAAATTAACTGATGACCTTTGACCGAGCGGTGATGACCTACAAAATTGTCAATCAGCTTTGTCCTGAAGGCCTGCAAAATACGTTCATAGAAAGGTCTGCCGCATGTCTGCCATATCAAAATACAACACAAGGAACAGCAAGGATCTCCATGTGCAAAAATTGAAATTAGAACATACCAAAAGTAGTTTTTTCAGACAGGTCCAAAAGCTTGGAATAGTATCCCACAACCCATTAGAGATACCGAATTTATTGTACGATTTAAACAAAAAACTAAATCTCACCTTTTGAGCCAACAGAAACCAGTTTTGCACGCATCCATGGAAGATCAGTTACTTTGGGCCATTCTCTCGATATTCTTAGGACAACATCTATTTTTTTAATTTAGCAAATAGAACTCATCATCGTATCTTCTTGTCATAATTTACTTTATTATACAACTGAATGAATGTCGCGGATAAATAAGATGACATGAAATGAAAACAATGAAATGCCTCCCACTGAGAAAATTTATCAAACAGTCTGTCCACTAGGAGGGCCCCTTTTAGTACTTATTCTATGGCATACTATTATACTCTGAACGCCAATGTTTTCCAGTTTCTTAATGATTTTGAAGAATCATTGAAATGAGGTCTGTATGTAAGCAGCTCAACATAGCACAGAAGGCCCATCACAACATCTGCAAGAGTTCCTTGTTAATTTCAATATTGAATAGTTTCTTATACAATTTTGAAGAAAAATGTTGCTAGAATTCCGAAGGGACAAAGTCCCCTTTATGCCTGGTTCACATTAGGTCGTTGGAGTCACTGGGGTCGTTGGGACAAACGACCCAAAAGACCCAAAAGACCGTATGTGGACGGCAAAATCTCAGTCGTTGGTGTCGTCAGGGTCATTGGGGAGTTTATTTTCACCGTTCACATTCAGTTTTTGGGTCCTTTGGGACATTTGCCAGCGACCTCAACGACTCCAGCGATTTCAACGACCTAGTGTGAACCATTACAGTTTGATCCGTTACAAAGTTGATACGGTTACGGTTCAAAAAATAGTCTGTCCACTATGAGCTCCCCTTTTGGTGCTTGTACTTGCTATATTGCTATGCTTCAGCAGAGTGCCTCTTTTATTGCTCAAGGTTCCAACAAACCGCCTTTGGCATCCGTAATTTGAGATTCCTTACACCATCAAGAGACATCCCTTCGGAGGCCACTTTAACATCTATCTATTCTAGGAAATTAATTTGCAGCTAAAGGATTTCGCCAGGGAGCAAAGACTTTTTAAACTGTTTTCTCTTCATTCACTGCACTTTTATTCTTTTCGATCGGTGCTTTTTCTCGTGGCTCAAGCGCCTTTGGCATCTGTAATTAGAAATTCCTTACCATTGCAAGAGACATTCTTTATTAGCACCGTTAGCATCTGCAATTAAAAATCCATTCGCAGCCAGAAGGCTTTCAGCACGGCGTCAAGAAGTTATGATTATTTTCCTCCACTGCTTTGTTATCTTTTATCTCAATAATTTTCTGCAAGACTTCCATTTTTAGTTCGATCTCTTCACTTACCCTTAGGCGATGACGGCCAATCAATACAATTTGATCTCTACTTCTTCTCGCCCTCTTACGGCAAATAAGATTGCACATTGCCGTTCTGAACTTCTTATCAAGTCCAAAAAATATAATAGGATCGTACAGCGTGTATGACTTGGCAAAATAAGAAGGTATGCTTGCAACGAGAGGATTTGAGAATGCTTCCCCATTGAAGAGACTCGCAACAACGATGACAGCATATGGTACCCATGTAAGATTAAATGCAATGATTAGGACCGCGACGAGGAAGCACATCTGTCTTGCAATCTTTTTTTCTTTTCTCGCGATTCTTCCTTCAATGATCTTAGTTTGTGCTCCATTACCAGTGCTAGTTCGTCTTTGCGTTACTTTAAACACCTCTTTGAGAAACACGGAGTTCAAATATACGATAATCGACATCGGTATTACATAGGCTACGATTAAACTAAACAGAATGAAGCTACGGTCAGTCCAAGAAGTACTGAATATATGCAATGCACACGACGTTCCTATCCCTTCTACGACGTAAGATGCCCAACCTGTGAAAGGCAACAAGGCAACGATAATTGCAAATACCCAAGTAAGGACCAGACATATTGACAGGTAGAACGGTTCGAATAAGGCTTCTGATTTAAATGGATGAACAATGGATACGTATCTCTCCAGAGATAACAACACCAAATGATAAATACTTCCAAGACCGCCACCGTACGTAGCAAATCCATAATATGAGCAAGCTGCAGCACCCAGTGTCCATTCACCCTTGTAATTCGCATAGACAGTAAGTGGGTAAGTAAGAGCAGGAGCAACTGTATCCCCTAGTGTCAAACTGAATAAAATGATTGCTTGGCTGTTCAACCTCGCTTTCGTTAGAGTTATGTAAGCTGCTACCACATTTAATGCGACACTAAGGACTGTCACGACCACCATATATATAGCTGTTATCACGTAAGTCTGCCTTGAAATAGTATGGCTTGATATTGAGTGATTCATCGCTGGATGCTGTAGTTATTATTATTATGTTAACCTTAAGGGTTGTTGTTATATTGATGGACAGTTTGGGCGGGCAGTTAGGCCACGAGGCGAGAAACACTTTGCCTACTTGCAATGCTATTTCATTAGCGACGATGATGAGAAACTGAAGACTTTTACAGAATATGCCTATGTTCAATGCTATTCCGGATGCTTCAATGCTCTTGTCTTGAGTTTCAGATGCAAACTCGCTTCAGCTCAAATGTGGTGAAGCTCTAAAAACGAGCAAGAACATTCCTAGTTAACTGCTCCTAACCTTTGGAACTTGTTTTGTTCAATGCTATGGATTCTTGAGTTTCAGATGCGACCTCACCTCACTTCTCCTTTGCAACTGTCTGAAGACGGCCTTGATTTGTGCAACAATTTTTAGGCGCTGTGGCAATCTAGTGAAGCTCTAAAAACGTAGACGAAGATTCCTCTCTAACTGCTCCTAACCTTTAGAACTTGTTTTGTTCAATGCTATGGAGTCTTGAGTTCAGATGCGACCTCACCTCACTTCTCCTTTGCAACTGTCTGAAGACGGCCTTGATTTGTGCAACAATTTTCAGGCGCTGTGGCAATCTAGTGAAGCTCTAAAAACGTAGACGAAGATTCCTCTCTAACTGCTCCTAACCTTTAGAACTTGTTTTGTTCAATGCTATGGAGTCTTGAGTTCAGATGCGACCTCACCTCACTTCTCTTTTGCAACTGTCTGAAGACAGCGTTGAATTCTGCAAAAATTTTCAGGCGTTGTGGCAATCTGGTGAAGCTCTAGAAACGAAGACGAAGATTCCTCTCTAACTGCTCCTAACCTTTAGAACTTGTTTTGTTCAGTGCTATGGATTCTTGAGTTTCAGATGCGACCTCACCTCACTTCTCTTTTGCAATTGTCTTAAGATGGCCTTGAATTTTACTACAAATTTCAGGCGTTTTGGCAATCTGGTGAAGCTCTAAAAACGTAGACGAATATTCCTCTCTAACTGCTCCTAACCTTTAGAACTTGTTTTGTTCAGTGCTGTGGAGTCTTGAGTTTCAGATGCGACCTCGCCTCACATAAGCGTACGGGACGAAAAAATTTGGGGGGGCGGCCCAACACAAAGTCTATTGTTTACGAAAATTTTTGCCCGACTTACGTTGGATTTTTGCCCGAGAAAGGCTGATTTTTGTAAATTTTTCCAACGCTGGGGGGGCTGCCGCTCCCCCAGCCCCCCCGCCTCGTACGCTTATGTCGCCTCACTTCTCTTTTGCAACTGTCTGAAGACAGCGTTGAATTCTGCAACAATTTTCAGGCGTTGTGGCAATCTGGTGAAGCTCTAAAAACGAAGACGAACATTCCTCGTTAACTGCTCCTAACCTTTTGGAACTTGTTTTGTTCAGTGCTATGGAGTCTTGAGTTTCAGATGCGACCTCACCTCACTTCTCTTTTGCAATTGTCTCAAGATGGCCTTGAATTTTACTACAAATTTCAGGCGTTGTGGCAATCTGGTGAAGCTCTAAAAACGAGCAAGAACATTCCTCGTTAACTGCTCCTAACCTTTTGGAACTTGTTTTGTTCGGTGCTATGGAGTCTTGAGTTCAGATGCGAACTTGCTTCACCTTGTCTGTAACTGTCTGCAAACGGCCTTGATGTTTGTAGTCTGCTTGCTGAAGCTCTGAAAACGAAGAAGATAATGATCATCTTTGAAATTTATCTTTGAAGTCTTATTTTGGTCACCGTGTCACCGTATCAGCTTGCTATTGAATATATTAATGATGACGGTCGTAATAAAGTATAGATAAATTTGATATGAACCTGCTTTTACACTTAAAAATGCATTCTTTTTCTTTGATATTGCTAGCACCACCTGTAAGTCTGTAAGCCCGTTTCCATTTGAGCGAACTCTCGAAACCATTTGCTCGCTCAGTCTATAATCAAAATAAAGTCCAGCATTTGGGAATTGTTGCTTACAAATGCAGTGCAAGTATTCATCCGACTAGACGCCCCCAGCGACTATTTCTTTGTTCCTCTTTCTGTCCCGAAAATCTTTGGAATATTACTCTAACAACAATACAAGATTGTGTGAAGATTTTCAGATGCTAAAGTATTATCTGGAATATTCCAAAAAGAGGTTTTCTTTGACCCCTTTTACACTGTGCCGGTGCAACTTTGGATCCGTAACAAAAGTGTAAGTGTGATGTATGCCGATGATACTAGCATATCTTACTCNCTTATGTCGCCTCACTTCTCTTTTGCAACTGTCTGAAGACAGCGTTGAATTCTGCAACAATTTTCAGGCGTTGTGGCAATCTGGTGAAGCTCTAAAAACGAAGACGAACATTCCTCGTTAACTGCTCCTAACCTTTTGGAACTTGTTTTGTTCAGTGCTATGGAGTCTTGAGTTTCAGATGCGACCTCACCTCACTTCTCTTTTGCAATTGTCTCAAGATGGCCTTGAATTTTACTACAAATTTCAGGCGTTGTGGCAATCTGGTGAAGCTCTAAAAACGAGCAAGAACATTCCTCGTTAACTGCTCCTAACCTTTTGGAACTTGTTTTGTTCGGTGCTATGGAGTCTTGAGTTCAGATGCGAACTTGCTTCACCTTGTCTGTAACTGTCTGCAAACGGCCTTGATGTTTGTAGTCTGCTTGCTGAAGCTCTGAAAACGAAGAAGATAATGATCATCTTTGAAATTTATCTTTGAAGTCTTATTTTGGTCACCGTGTCACCGTATCAGCTTGCTATTGAATATATTAATGATGACGGTCGTAATAAAGTATAGATAAATTTGATATGAACCTGCTTTTACACTTAAAAATGCATTCTTTTTCTTTGATATTGCTAGCACCACCTGTAAGTCTGTAAGCCCGTTTCCATTTGAGCGAACTCTCGAAACCATTTGCTCGCTCAGTCTATAATCAAAATAAAGTCCAGCATTTGGGAATTGTTGCTTACAAATGCAGTGCAAGTATTCATCCGACTAGACGCCCCCAGCGACTATTTCTTTGTTCCTCTTTCTGTCCCGAAAATCTTTGGAATATTACTCTAACAACAATACAAGATTGTGTGAAGATTTTCAGATGCTAAAGTATTATCTGGAATATTCCAAAAAGAGGTTTTCTTTGACCCCTTTTACACTGTGCCGGTGCAACTTTGGATCCGTAACAAAAGTGTAAGTGTGATGTATGCCGATGATACTAGCATATCTTACTCCTCTTTTTTTTTTCTTCTTTTTTTTTACATTCATAAAAGTTTACAATATACATTTTACTACACTACATACAAATTACTTTACAATACTACTGAAACGATACCGAGGGGAGCAACAACTATGTCAAACCCCAGGCCATTAACATTGATGCAAACTTCAATATATAAATACGTAAAAACCAGAAAAGAAAAAAACTAACAATGCCTACCAAGTCATAAGAGAAGACTACAGTCCAGAAACTTACTCCTCTAAGAGCATTGCGGATCTTACTAAACGCTTAACAGCCAATTGCAATGTTTCAAAGAATGGCTTTAGGGCAATAAACTGTCTTGGAAAATCAGGCAATGGTCATTGGATCTAGACCTGATCTTAAAAAGATCAGCGAGAAAACTGTAGATTCTCCTACATTTGTGATTGATGATTCCCCTGTGGAACTCGTTGACAGTATTAACAATTTCGGAGTCCAAGTTTACAAGTATCTCGTGTGGGATGAACAAATTAAATCTGTTCAAACCAAGGTCTCCCGCTCATTAGGCTTTTTAAAATATGCAAAGAAATTTTTGCCAAAAACGTCCTTTTGAAAAATATATAGAGATATTGTAGAGCCTCATTTTCGATACTGCTGTTCTGTGGGGGGGGGGGGACTGTGCTGAGTCCCGACTAGTTAAGATTCAGAAATTTCAGAATCGTGCGGCTAGAATTATCACAAATAGCAGCTATACGATGCTCCTGCTGAAGCTTTCATTAAAACGTTAAAATGGTTAACTGTGAAAGATATAATTAGAACTGAGACAGCAACAATTATATTTAAGTCTGTTAATAATCTCGCACCTGATTATCTCTCACATCTGTTTAGCTGAAATTCTGCTCGCAATGCTATCAATCTAAGAAACGCCGAACCTGCTAGTACCTTTCATGAAAACTAATATTAGCAAAGGACAGTGTTTACATCTTGATAGACATGAACGTTTTACGAGCAAGTCAATTTACAGAAACATAATAACAACAGAATTTACTTTTACTAATACTACCTCTTTGAAAATAGGCAAATGCTTTGAGTTAAAAAACGGCTTGTTAAAAATCCACTCTTATTTCTCTTCGTTTGCAAGGAACAGTGTTTACATCTTGATAGACATGAACGTTTTACGAGCAAGTCAATTTACAGAAACATAATAACAACAGAATTTACTTTTTAATACTACCTTTGAAAATAGGCAAATGTTTGCGTTGAAAAACGGCTTGTTGAAAATCCACTCTCAACAGAACTCACCACTACTGTCTTTGAATGTATGCAAGATATAGAAACTACTGTATTGCGTTCATAAAAAAGCTTGTTCAAATATGAACTGTCTTTTCTCGTCATGTAAGTTTGTTTAGCTGATAAGTCCGTAGTTATTCTACACTCCTTTTCGTCGTCATTAAAATAATGTGACAGGTGCAGTCCGCCGTTAAGTTAGACTTATGACCTAGATTCCCTTGTTTCCCTGCGTTCTTTGATTTATTGATGTCACATCGGTAAATGGGACTCATAACATCTAAGATCCATTGCTAACCATGATCCTTTGTGCGCCGAATGAAAAGCAAGACTAAGAGAATCTAGGCCAAAAACAACTTTCAGATAATACGAAAGTCAGCGTTGGCGCCACGAAGGATAATGGTTAGCAATGGGTCTTCAAGCCCCGTTCAAACGCTCTCAACATTTCACCAAACATCGCTCAACATTTGTAGAGCGTTGTTCAGTGGTATTCAGTCGGAGGTGTCAACTCTCACTCTCGACAATCGCTGTCAACAATTTGACTCAACGTTTGTTGGACCACTGAACATGAGTGCATATATTCGCTCCGCTTTTCCAAATGGGATACGCACACTTTGATTGAGTGATTAATTTCTCCTCAGGAATTAACACTTAATGCAAAAAACACCCCTAGTACGCTTGCCCCAACGGAAATTGCAACAACGCCTAAGGACAATAGAAATGTTGAGTTCTCGTAGTGGTTCCAGGAACACTTTTGACTTCGTTCATTTCGTTCATACTCCATTCAACATCGCGCGCTGCACAGCGCTCAACACGGGGCTCAACATCACCGAAGATCACTCAACAGGGTGTTAAAACGCTCTCGACAGTTCATCGCGCACTCCCGGGTGCGCACTACAAATGTTAAGCGATGTTCAATGAAGTTTTGAGAGCGTTTTAACGGGGCTTCTATGAATATTAAGACATACTTTAGGCCCTCGCAGAGTGGATTCGTCTGGGTCAATCAAATTGCTAGAATTTAGTTTTTAGTTTACGGATGTTTGGACCAGAACCTATAATAAGTGATTGCGTTTTCACAACATTCAGAGAAAGGTTGTTCGCATGCAGCCAATCCTGTAGCTTGAAAGTATCTATGTTTAGGTCATTCCGTAGGTCATCAATGCTTTTTGAAGAAAGTGAAATGGCCGTATCATCAGCATACATGCCGACATGAGCTTTTTGCAGAGAAAAAGGCAAATCATTGTCAAGGTAAATCAGGAACAAGAGTGGACCAAGACAAGAGCCTTGAGGAACTCCAAAATTGATTCCTTTTTATATCAGAGGAAGCACCGTTAATATTGCAAAACTGTTTACGGTTATCTAAATATGATGTGAACCAGTCATGTTCCAGGCCAGTCACTCCATACATTTCAAGTTTTTTTTAGAGGATTTCATGATCAACCGTGTCGAAAGCCTTCTTCGGGTCAATGAAAATTAGACCAGTGTATTAGCACCAATCATAAGGGCTGTGGCCGGTGACAACCGAATGTAAGAGTCTAAAGCTAGACTGGTGTTCGTATATGAATTATTTTTGCGTTCAGGTATTCATAAAACTGATCGTAAAATCAATTTCTCAAACAGCCGAGCGATTAAAGAAAGAACAGATGTGGGCCTATAGTTCGATCTGTCATCCCTTGCGCCACTCTTGAAGATGGGACCAATACGCGCTACCTTCCAGTCCTCCAGAAATTTTCCCGTGAACCATGATTTATTGAAAAGATCACACAAAGACCCGCCGATAACTGGCAAATCAATCGCCAAATAGAAGCTTGTAATGCCATCACGACCAGATCCATGCGATGTTTTCATTTTAGTTGAGGTTGATGATAATTTATCTGTCTTGATGGCAGAAAAGGAGAAACTTAACGGAGCAGTTTCAAACAAGTAAAACGGAGGAGTTTCAGACAAGAATGGATTAGCTTTTTTGGGAATTTTCTCGCTGAGTTTATTCCCAATGCTGTAGAAGTACTCATTCATTGATGATGCAATTTCTTTGTGACCCCTAACTTTTTGGCTGTCTACAGTAAGGTTTGGTACAACTGTAGTGTTCCACGCCCGACAACACCAAGCCTGAATTCTGACGTCACTTCCGGCCTCTGTTGCAAGAGAGCTGTGGCGCGAAAGTGAAATTTTGCGATAAATGGCGTCAGCAGGCGTCCCAAGTGTCCCAAAGCGAAATATCGAGATATAACACAATAGCTGTATCTTCGGTTTTTCAACTTCTGTGAGAATTTTGGACTCAAAGCTTCTTGGTTTTTCATATTTTTCAAAGGCCTAGGACAACTCTGTTTACAAACTCGGGATGCAGCACAGCAGGTAAGCAGACTTTTTCTTAAATTTAAAGTTTGTCCTTGGTTTCATGGGAATTTTGTTCAAAGTTTTGGATTCCTGGATGCTTTCTTGTCCTATTTTGCCACGTTTTACCAATTGTTGTCGAAATAAACTTGTATTTTTCTCGTCTTGAACTTGGGCTGGCTGTTTCGACAAAATCAACTTTTCTTGGCCTAAATTTACCCAAATATTTTTCACAGTCCAATATTTTCTTTTCAAAGGCAGGAATTCTCAATTTGGAGATATAACGCAATAGCTGTGTGCATCTAGTTTCTAAAAATGGTGGCTGTTTTGCTGTAGCCTTTGCCGTTTTCCCACAATTTTTCAGAGAAATATTCACGTTTAGCTGCGTATTCAAGTTATTTAACCCGTTCTGGATTTGCTTGTAGGATTCCATCAACAATTTTGAGTTGCTTTTTGCAGCTTGAGTTTTCAATTTATCTCTCGTTTCAGCCAATTTGAAATAATCAGCATCGAGCAAAGGCGTGTATCTATCAGAAACGCGTCTACTTAAAGTAGGTGCATGTTTTTCTAGAATGACCGCGAAAATGAATGAGCATGTTTTTCTTGAATGAGCGTTTCACCTGTTCCTTGATTTTGTTCCCATCCCCTCCCCTAATGATTCTAATTAATACTAAAATAATACTGAGCCTACTGAGTGAAGATAGTATGACATCGGTAGAGCTCCAACATTCGCTATTTCTCAAACAAATTCTTGTTTCAATTGATCGGGGCTGATATGCTATGGTAGAAATCAGCCCCTTCCGTTCATTTATATTTTTGCGAAAAACGACAAAAGGTGACCAAAATCTGTACCGGGTGTCCCAAAAAAAAGTATACAGATTTGGTCGACCCTAGCGGTGAGAATTTAGCGCGAATCACTCTGAAAACATTTTAGAAATATGCCTCGATAGTCAACTTGAACATAGATACCTTGTTTGTTGATACTGATGCTTTGAGAGTTGAAATATTAATCTTCAAAGGACAAATTTGCCTCCACCTCCAAACCAAAGCTTTGGCGTTTTGGCCTAAGCAAATTCTTGAAGCACAGTAAATAAGTCAACAATAGACTTGAAAAAATTTGAAACAGGAGGAGAAAAATGAAAATTGCACAACAGATACGTTTTAAAAAGTACAATTTATGTGACACTTCATCATCAAGGGAGCTCTGAAGTAAACTTCACTTGATTTTAATATCAACAATTTATTTCACGAAGTTTACTTTGGAGCTCCCTTGATGATATGTGTCACGTAAATTGTATTTTGTAAAACGCATCTGTTGTTGTGCAGTTTTTTAATTTTCTCCTCTTGTTTCTTGTTTCAAATGTTTTCGAGGCTATTGGTGACTAATTCGCTGTGCTTTTAGAATTTGCTTAGGCCAAAATGCCAAAGCTCTCGTTTGGAGGTGGAGGCAAATTTGTCCTTTGAAGATTAATATTTCAACTCTCAAAGCATCAATATCAACAAACAAGGTATCTATGTTCAAGTTGACTATTGAGGTATGTTTTAAAAATGATTTCGGATTGATTCGCACTAAATTCTCATCGCTAGGGTCGACCAAATCTGTATACTTTTTTTGGGACACCCGGTATTTCCTATTTTTCTTGCTATTTCTCTCTCGTTTCTTCTGTTCAACATTCCGCGCCTCTGCCCTCGCGGCTGTGAATTTTTCCCACAAAGTGATTTTTTTCGCGGCGAACAAATTTGAGCCAGAAAGTAGAAACAGATCGAACTCAGTTGTTCGCTGAAGCGAACAGCCAGAGAAAGCCGCTTGTAAATCAAGTATCGACTGTGTATAGGCCGCCTAACTCCACTGGATGATTTTGTTGACGATCATCAGCGAAGTTCATTGCGAAAGAGCTATTTTGATCTCCGCTCGTCTTGCTGTCGTCGCGAATACTTTTTCCAAACATGGCGTCGTTTAATTCTAGCGAGGCTGGGGAAGAACTTTATTTTAATGTGCACAAGGCCTGTACTGTTGCCCTTCATTCGTAGAATTTAGAGTTGTTTTGAAGTTGTTTTACATCAATAAAGCTACTTACTAAGATGAACAGAGAGGCCAAGACGGCCTACTTCTCAGGAAAATTACAGGCTTCTGAAGGTAATCTAAAAAAACCTGGGCCACTATAAACAAACTCGTTAATAAACGGTCTAAAACTACAAATATTACAGCTCTTGAAGTTGACGGGCAGACTATCGATGATCCTGTTGGTATGGCTAACTCAATGAACGATTTCTTTAGTAATATCGGCGATAAGTTAAGTAAAGATATTCCCGATACAGAGAATGATCTTCTAAATGGTGATTATGATATCAACCCAACAAAAGCCACATTTATGTTTACACCCATAGAACCTGAACAAGTTATCAAAGCAATGCGCAAGTTTAAGACCTCGCAGGGGCATGGCCTGGATCAAATTTCTAGTTTCTTTTTGAAAGCTGGAATGCCTGTCTTGGCTGAGCCGCTTGCAGAGCTTTTCAACTTGTCCCTTTCTACCGGGGTGTTCCCTGATATGTGGAAAATCGCTAGGATAGCGCCCATCCATAAAGCAGATGCAACTGCTAACCGGTCAAATTATCGTCCTATCTCAGTTCTACCAGTTTTGTCTCGGCTGTTTGAAAAACTTGTCTATGAACAGTTGTACGATTACTTAATTTCAAATGAAATGCTGTTTTCTCAGCAATCAAGTTTCAGAAA
>REGM01000038.1:1109579-1131926 GCA_004194415.1 Aurelia aurita
TAATTGCATGAATAAGCTATTCTTCAAAGGAAACTATAAATTTAGTCCAAGAAAGCTGTGAGAAACTTGCCTTTGCGACGATAATATTGTAAACAGCGGCACAATCTCCCTCAGTTGTGAGTTGCTCGTCGCTTCTTTGAAGTCAACCTTCCTTTTCGACGTTCGCCTATCTATCCGCTAAAGTTTTGGAATGATTTGAACAGCTTCCAAGCTTTTTCAATTTATTTATTGCGATAAATAAACGAGACACTCTCGAAATTCCAGTGCGACGCTATACTTTGTAATGGCTTCATTTACCCCAAGTCTGATTTTCGAGCGCGAATTGGTCAAGTCACGTGACATGTCGTCTGTATGAATACTCATTTCTTCCCCTGACAAGCCCTCTTCCCGTGCACAACGCGACAGATAGCCATACCATGGGCGGTAGGAGACGCGTGGATTGCTTTTTGAGAAATATTGTGGTCATAGGTTGGGGTTATGAAGATTAATTAGCCGCGATGTTTTCAGAGCGGCTTCCTGTTATTTTGTAGCCACTTACGGTTGACCCGACCCGGCAGACGCTAATCTGCCCATTGACTTTAAGATTAAGGTACTTTGTCTTCGTCGTCAAAGCAAGAAACAGAGAATATAGGACCTGGCTTCTCTTTTGAACTGTCCCTTTCGAAGTTGCCCAAGTGGATAAAAAGTGCTCAGAAGCAAATAATTTAAAACTCCAGATCCATATAAATGTGAGGGGCAAATCACTCGAAAAATCTCGTACACTTTCATAAAAATCCCAAAGGATCTTTAAAAATCCCAAAAATCTTGAAAATCTTCAAAAATCTTCAAAAATCTTAGAAATCCAAAAAAATCCAAAAATCTTACTAAATCTACAAAAAATCCCAGATATCTCCCCCAAAAATGATACACATTCTCAAAAAGATCTTTTGAAAATTTCTTGAAAATGGCAAAAATCTTTGCGGAATTCTAGACAATTTTGAAAATCTCGAAAATCTTCAAAAATTCCTAGAAATCTCAAAAATCTAAAAAGATCTTGGAGATCTTAAAAAACCTCAAAAATCTTTGAAAATCTCAGGAACAATCTCAAAAATCTATGAAAAATCTGAGAAATTCTTAAAATCCCAACATCTCGCATGCTATTTTGGAGTGATTCGCCCCTCGTATAAATGCGTTTTTATTTGTTTATTAAGAATTTTTAGTGTGGCAAATACACGTTTTTTTAATGAAAGATTGACGTCCTATTTGAAGTCTTTGCCGTGCGTTGCTTTTCTGCCAAATCTTGCGATAATCTATAGTTCCCTTAAAAAAGTATGGACCCAAATATTAGGAACAGGTTTGTGAAAAGAAATTTCAAAAATCTTCATTTGCGTTGAGTAGCTTTTCATTTTGCGAAGAGTGGTAAAAACGTGATTCCTTGTATTCGTTCAATATTTTCAATCTGATGTTTTATCGTCATCCAGTTCAATGAACGATGCTGAGACTTAGGTAATGAATCTAGTAAAAACGAGCAAAATCTGAGTTTCCTATTGTTCAGTCAGTGCCTACGCTTCTACAGCATAGGTAGACTTATGACCTTTCGTTCCTTGTTTCCCTGCGTTCTTTGACTTGATGATATCTCTCCGGATGATATCTCTATTGACCGAAGAGATATCATCAAGTCAAAGAACACAGGGAAACAAGGGATGAAAGGTCATAAGTCTAGAGCATAGGCGGCATATCTTTAAAAAGATGACACGAATGGTTGATGGATCTTCCATTTGATGTAATTGGCTTGAAAAGGACTTCAGGTATTTTGCTATGATTTGATATATGCAATTTTTGATTTGATTAGTTTCAGAATTACAGCGTTTTTAGTGCCTTCACGAACAGTTTCGAAAAATTAAATCACCGTAAATCCTAAATTAATTGAAGAAAAACAGTACAATCTTCAAGAAGACCATCGTGTATGAAGATCTACCGGGTGTCCCAAAAAAATGTATACAGATTTGGTCTACCCTAGCGATGAGAATTTAGCGCGAATCAATCCGAAATTATTTTTAAAACATGCCTCGATAGTCAACTTGAACATTGATACCTTGTTTGTTAATATTGGTGCTTTGAGAGTTGAAATATTAATCTTCAAAGGACAAATTTGCCTCCACCTCCAAACCAGAGCTTTGGCGTTTTGGCCTAAGCAAATTCTTGAAGCACAACAGTGAATAAATCAACAATCAACTTGAAAAAATTCGAAACAACAAATTTTTTAGCATATTTCAAAAATCCTAGAGCACGAGATATTTTACTACATAATAATTTCGTATGCTGATCCCAAGCGAGGTTATCATCAAGTTGGACTCCTAAATATTTTACATTTTTAACGATGTCAGTTTCAGCGCCATCAATAGCAAATGATGGAGTCTCTACTTTATTGTCAGCAATCTTTTTTAGGTTTGGTCGAGAACCTACAACCATCGCCTGTGTTTTTATGACATTTAATGATAGCTTGTTCCCCTGTAACCATTCCTTTAACCGATCGAGATCACTGTTAAGTGTATCATTCAGATCACTGATATTTTTCGCAGAATGTGAAATGCTAGTATCATCAGCAACATTGTCACATTGTATTTCCGGAGAGACATTGGGAGATCGTTTATATAAATTAGAAAAATGAGTGGACCAAGACATGAACCCTGTGGTACACCGCAGTCAACACTCTGTAAGTCTGAGGATACGCCATTAACCTTGCAATATTGACGTCTGTTTTTTAGATAGGAATTGAACCAAGAATGCTCATGACCATCTATGCCATATTTCTTCAGTTTTGCAAGTAAAATTTGATGATCAACGGTATCAAATGCTTTTTTTAGGTCGATAAATACCATTGCGGTTTTTAAAAGCACCAATATCAACAAACGAGGTATCTATGTTAAGTTGACTATCGAGGTATGTTTTAAAAATGTTTTCGGATTGATTCACGCTAAATTCTCATAGTTAGGGTCTACCAAATCTGTATACCTTTTTGGCACACCCTGAATAATAGGGCGGTAAGCACAAATCTATAGCTTTTCTGGTTTACGATTTAGCAACTTGATGACGTCACAACCTCAAAACTGGTTGAAACATGGAGGACGCTGTAATTCTGAAAATAATCAAGATTTCAAAATTCATACAAATAGGATTATAGCAAAGTGCTTGAACTTTTTTTCAAACCATTAAAGAGCCATTGTCACCCAGGGTCCTTTGCGGGCACGCTGCAATTTCAGACTGTCTGAAAATCAAATTTGGTCTGAGTGGAAACTATGGATCCACGATCCAGCAGTTGAATTGATAGAAAATTCAACTAAATTCAAACTTTTTCTATCAGTTCAACTACTGTAGTGTGGATCCATATCTTCTGCTTAGGCCAAAGTTGATTTTNGACGTCACAACCTCAAAACTGGTTGAAACATGGAGGACGCTGTAATTCTGAAAATAATCAAGATTTCAAAATTCATACAAATAGGATTATAGCAAAGTGCTTGAACTTTTTTTCAAACCATTAAAGAGCCATTGTCACCCAGGGTCCTTTGCGGGCACGCTGCAATTTCAGACTGTCTGAAAATCAAATTTGGTCTGAGTGGAAACTATGGATCCACGATCCAGCAGTTGAATTGATAGAAAATTCAACTAAATTCAAACTTTTTCTATCAGTTCAACTACTGTAGTGTGGATCCATATCTTCTGCTTAGGCCAAAGTTGATTTTCAGACAGTCTGAAATGGCAGCATGCTGGCAAAGGATCCTGGGTGACAATGGCTCGTTAAATAAAACACAAGGTGCATCAACCATATGTGCAATCTTTTTGAAGATTTGAGGCATATGTTCGCTTCTTCCACCAGCACGTACGCTTACAGTGAGCAGGCTGCGTGAAACATATGGAAAGATTCGCAGATTTGTTTCAAATAGCCGAAATTTAAGAAAAAAATGTGTTACAACTTCTATATTATTCATGAAGTTATTTGCAAAGATGTGTAATCTTGCGGAATTTGAAAAAAAAGCAGACCAATTATCAGCAGAATTCCACACTTTGCAATTGCTGTTTTAACACCCAGACGTGAATAGCGATCAAAAGAAGAATCATTTATAGCTTCTTAATAATCGAAATGATAATAATGATGGAAATGTCCGAGTTTTCTTCTGGGGAATAGGACAATTTCGATAATTCAGAGAAGAAAAATTAGAACAATTTAGTCCATGTGTTCGTGTTTGAACACAGTACAGGGCTAATACGAAAACTCGGACTTGGAAAACTCGGACGATTTTATCCCAGATGTCCGAGAAACCAGAGTTTTCGACCTGGCCCAACACAAAGCTTGCTGAACTTTTCATTTCATAATTCCAAACAAAAAGGTCAGGATCACCCTCGAACTAAATGGTTTATGTTCTTGTAGGATCTAAATGCATTCCAAATAAAAATACTCATACAAACAACTCAGTCGCGAATCCTTTCGTTGAAAAAGGAGAAGCTGCGAAATGTGTATGTTGCAAAAGATGTTGGCCTATGCATTGGTTAATAGAAAACTAAACTTTGGCCTATGCTGCATCATAGTTAATAGAAAGATCCTTTTCTAATTTTTAACAAGTCTATGTAGCCAGATAGTAAAACAAATATGATTGTTATGGTACGGTCATTTATTCAGACTACCAGAAGACACATCGGCGAGTAAGTCATTGAAAAAAGCGAAAAAATCTTGTAAAAACCCAAGAGGATATTACATGGCTCAAACAAATAGAAAAAGATCAAGAGAAAGTTGAAATTAAAACGATGGTAAAAAATAGAGATGGCAATATTAGCACAATAGGAATGAAAGAAAGTGAAAAAATGGCAGAAAATAGACATAGCTAGAGGTTAATAGTGGACCGGGCAATATCTTTGAAGACGGAAAGCGTAACTGATGATGATGATGATGATGATGATGATGATGATGATGATGATGATGATGATGATGATGATGATGATGATGATGATGATGATGATGATGATAATCTGCTTCTACTGCGAAGGCACCATTTAAATCTCTGCGCGTGGCTGAGTATTTTTTATTTTTATTTATTTATTTACAGTAGGCTAAAAAAGGAATAGCTAAATTACAGATAATCAACGCCTACTATTTGCAATTTACAGAATTTACAATTTAAAAATAAACTATTAAGGTGGCCATTGAATGTATATTACAGGACAAGTACTAGTTAAAAAATAAAAATCTATCCTGTTAGAAACCCAACTTTCGGGATATATACTTTGCAGAGCCTACAGTTGCATTTATCACCATTCCAACGCCTAATTTGTTTTTTGAAAATAGGAAGGCTGTTTGACTGTTCTATTTCTTGCGGTAAAAGCTGTCACAGTTTATTTCCAAGGTAAGTAATCGACTCAACTCCAAAGGACGTGGTACGTACCTTCGGGAGTTGAGCGTCATTGCCATGATGCCTTAGATTGTAGCTAATGTTTCACTGCAAGTGGCTTGACCTCAAGCGATTATCCCACTTAAAGGGAATCTAAGCATATAGAAGCCTTTGATAAAAATAGCCGTGCAAAGACAATAGGCCGTGACAAGTGCCGAGCCATATTTGGTTAACTGATCTACATCAGCAGGAAAGATTGATATCTGATAGGCTAGAATTTGACCGCAAGTTGCTTGAGCCACTTTTTTATGCTTAAATTCCCTTTAATTGTGGTTTAATCAATCGCTCTTGGTCACGACACTCTACCACGCGCCAGGGACTAAAATTGCACCTTCGCAGGAGAAGTACAGATATAAAGAAATCAGACTCCATATATCAGGAACGAATGATAATGCAGGATCGCTCAATGTATCATACATGAATCTTTTGATTCATTCTCAGTTTCCTACGGCCTGTTGACTTTCTACAAGTCTCGGTGTTAATCTGAGAGAGAGAGTAATGGGGGACAGCTTTGCCCCACGCTCTGTCATTGAAACTGAGACCTCCGAGCAAGTCCATACTCCCCATGGCATAACGAATTTCTTTTACAAGAAACTAAGAATTTGAGTCAGTACTGAAAGTTTCTTAAATTCTCATAATTTGAGTACTCAGAGTTTCATAGCATTCTTCATGTTTGCATCCTGTACCCTCGTCATTAATAAATTAGCCAGCTGCAAAAGCTTCAAAATCGTGCTGCTAGAATCATAACAAATAGCAGCTTTGATACCCCACGCAGACCACTTATTGAAGAGTTGGGCTGGAAGACCATTGAAGAACTCATTGGCAATGAGTCTAAAACGATGGTCTTTAAGTCGCTCAATGATTTGTCTTCCAATACTTGTGTAACCTTTCACCAAAAACTCGGAATGCTCCTCCCGTAGCCTCCGTAAAGAGACATGGTGATTCTTAACTAACAGTTTAAATTTTGAGATTTTATCATCATTTAGACGTTGCATGAAAGAGTGCATTCTTTACTGACGTTCAGGGTCAGGCAAGATTCTTAATATAGACAAAAAAATCAATCTGATAACCGTGCGTGCATTTTCGCAGTATACTTCAAAACCAAGGACCTCTCAAAACAGCCATATTTGTAGATTTAAGTCTATCAAAAAGATCCGTAGCAAAATAATTTGGTTTTTCATCTTTTAGCTAAAAAAAAATTTGAGGATTGATAGTGTAATCGAATTTTGGTGATTTTTCAAACTTGTCGACATATTTTTGGTACCCAGTGCTTGAAATTAATATAAGCACAAAACAACATATACACTGCATATGCTTCAATACAATTCCTTCTGAGTTAATATGTTATTACGAGCAACGAAGTTGGTGAAGAAACTCAAAGACAAATTTTACACGGAACGCTTACTTGCCCTCAATCTCCCAACACTAAACTATAGAAGAAGGCTTGGAGCTTGGAGATATGATTACAAAATTTAAAATACTACGCGGAATGATCGATACTGATAACAAAATGTTTTTTGAACGAAGAAATTCACATACAAGGGGACACAATCTGAAGCTTTTCAAGTTTGCCTCGTCGTCTAACACGAGGAAGAACTATTTCTCAAACAGAGTAATAAACGAGTGGAACAATTTGCCAGAAACCATAATCAATGGCGAAATCAGTTACAGAGTTTGAGAAATTATATGACGATTTCTGCTGTAACGAAAAGTACAACTTTGAATACGCTTAAAAACAGCACTAAAGGGTTTAATAGTCCAATGGCCTTCTTGCCCCTCGTTATATTATATCATATCATTAGTATTATTTCTTTCTAAAGAAAGTTACAGGGTTTGTGCAAGGTCAAAAGCTTGCATTCCTAAGGAGCAAACAAATCTAGAAACATCTCACTCAAATCAAAGTTGGCCACGTTCCATAAACAAAGCATAGCCAAAGAAACAATGATGTGTTTGCGTGTTATCTTTGTTTTTTTTTTATATACAACCCTATTTACAATTGCCTATTCCCTTTAATAACCACATAGAGAAACTCTCGATACTGAAAGTCGACAGATGCCAAGAAAGTTATGTAACCCCGAAGACATTCCTCATTTTCTTTTCGGAATTGTTAAAATCTGACATATTACTAAGCTATATGACATGATAATATGACATTTACCTTCAAATATACCTTCATTCTTTACTCTCCATTATCTACAGAGTTATTCTTTCAAGGTTTCATTGCGCTGTGAACACTTGCTTCAAAATCTGTAAGATTTCTATTATGTTCTACGAAGCATCTGTTCAATGAATTATTAAATTGGATACTTTGCATAATTCCAAGTGTGTCATACTGCCGCCCTTATTGCGCAATACATGGTGCCTGGTTTGATTTATAGCGATATAGCCAACATGGTTTTAGTAAAAAATGGGTGTGTGTCCAGTGGCGTCGCCAGGGGGTGGACTGGGATGGACATCATCATCATCATCATCATCATCATTAATTTATTTTACGTAGGCTACTATATTACAAAGAAAGAATAGCTAAATTACAGCTAATTTAGGCCTACAATGTCCACCCCAGTTTTTTAGAGTGGTATTTATTCATCGGCAGAAAAGGTGTAAACATTGGTTGGGTATACTTAACAGAACCCAGTTCTTTACTTAGTCCTCCCCACTTTTACATGGCTGGCAACGCCCCTGTGTGTGTCATAGGATTTCTTAAGCCTGTAGTGGGGTTTCATGTGTTTAGGCTAAACACAGCTGAAAAATGTGGCTCGGAATCCAGCTCTATCTGCAAAATCGTTGATGGTATGAAGAATCTGATTGCACTGGATAATTCTACGGAGCTTTAAACCTATAGGAAATATCTTCCTTTGCAATGTACCTGCATTAAGGCGCATTTTAACTACAGAAAGTTTGGAGCGAAATGCGCAAAAAATTCGAGTGAATTGATGAGCGGAGCATCAGCATACACATATTTTTTTCTATTTTATTCCATTTTCTATTTTAATTTGTTTATACACGGTAGCCCCGTCAGTCCGATTGGATTGCTTTTCAGGGGGCCGTGTCCAAAAACTACAGATAAGAAATTACACTTAAACTACAAAATTTACAAAAATAAAAATTTTGATTAGGTTCTATTATTTATTCTTTTCTTGAAACTGGCAAGGGAGGGTGCTTGTTTAGCGTCGTGTTCAAGTTGATTCCAGAGTTTAGCTCCACGGAAGGATATCGCCTTTTGCCCATTGCTAGTTTTCCGTAAAGGCAGTGAAAGATCAGTATAAGTATTTCTCAGTGTTTTGATGTTTCTACTCGAGTTTTTAATGAACAATTCAGAAAGATACTCAGGTACATGGCCGTTTAACGACTTGTACATCATTGTAGCAGTTTCGCTTGTAATAATATCACTTACAGTTGGCCATTGTAGACTGTGTATCAATGAAGCTGCAGAAGAATCAAAATTGCTGTTTGTCACAATTCGAGCCGCTCGATTCTGTAACTTTTGAAGGGTTTGCATCCTGGTCACCCCACAGCTTCCCCACACTGAACAACAGTAACGAAAATAGGGCTCTACGATGCCCCGATACATCTTACACAACGTGTTTTGAGGTAAAAGCTTTTTAGAATATTTCAAAAAGCCTATTGCGCGAGATACCTTAGCACGCGTAGTATTAACTTGTTCCTCCCTATTCAAATTTCTATCGATCATCACACCCAAATATTTTGTATGCTCCACGCTCTCCACTTGACAGTCACCAATACAGAATTTAGGAGAAGCAACAGTTTTATCTGTAATCTTTTTAATTTTAGGTCTGGAACCTATAACCAGTGCTTGAGTTTTCAGGATATTCAAAGAAAGTTTATTTCCTTGCAGCCACTGCTTCAAATGATTCAGTTCACTATTTAGGGTTTGGTTTATGTCTTCTATTCTTTTTGAAGAGTAGGAAATACTAGTATCATCGGCGTACATCGTCACTTTACTTTTGCGGAGGGAGAATGGAAGGTCATTGATATAGATAAGAAACAAGAGAGGGCCAAGGCAGGAACCCTGAGGAACACCATAGTGAATTTCTTCAGTTTTAGAACAAACCCCATTAACTTTGCAGAATTGCTTTCTGTTAGTTAGATAGGATGTAAACCATGTCAGACAAAGGAATTCGATCGAAACGGTAAGGAGAGAAATTCATGGTTTTTTAGTTTTGCTTTTACAGCCCTTTTAAGCTATATTCACACCTGAGGATATGGTAGCGCGATGCTTTTCGGTGGTCTTCGATACGATAAAATTGGATTTATTCAACCTTTTCGCATTGGTAACGTTTCCGCGTCAGTCTCGCTGTGCTTTAGTGTTACACAGATTGAGTCAAGGAAGGCGTTTCAAGTTTGAATTCAACTTTAAAGTGGTTTTCCTCTTGGGGACGAATGTCGCGTGACACGGCAAACGTCGAGCATAAACACTCTTTTGGGAGTGCTCAATTTTTGTTTGTCGATCATTTAATTAATAGTTAATTTAATTAATTATCTAATTAATATTTGATACATCTAACTTGCTATATATAATAATGTACATACATAGTGGACTAATCTAAGACTATGTTCACACGATGCCAGCATAATTTGAAAACGGCAAAAAATGTGGCGGTACCAGAATCTTAGCTAGCGTTCACACGATACCGGTACAATTTAAAACTGGCACAAAGTATGGCGGTACCAGAATTTTAGCTAGCGTTCACATGATGCCAGTACAATTTGAAAACGGCAAAACGTATGGCGGTACCAGAATTTTAGCTAGCGTTCATACGATACCGGTGCCATTTGAAAACGGCAGAAAATGTGGCGATACCAGAATTTTAGCAATTTAGGGGCGATTTGGAGAAAACTCTTGGCGTCAGAATTTTTCAAACTTGTATACAGTTTTTTGGGACACCCAGTATCTCAACTTGAAGTTGAATTTCAAGGGAACGTTGTCAGTGAATAATTGCTTCCAAATAAAATTAAAAGGTTTCTATTCCATCCAAATGAGTTAGGCCGTCTTCAAAGGCACCGAACAAATCTTTCATTAATTTTTAACATCTTCTCGAGGTTGTTTCGGTTTCATTGCTATCGAATATCTGAAGCATTGCTAACGCGTTCTATTCAGTGAGATCCAAATTTAAAAGGGTTTTGTTATAACAAAAATAATCTTTGGTTATAAATCGGCGCGAATTATTTAGACTTTTTTCAGACTCAAATTAAGTTTTCTCTGCCAGACCGAGAACTTGGGAGACGTACATCTCATTTCTCTTTTTGTTAATTTTGTAGTTAGATATTTGCTTGCTTTTAAGTCTGTCATATTTAACTTAAAAACAAACAAATACAGTATAAATAATTGTACTTTGAATAGAGTTTTGTTTTATACGACGTTTCGGGCATAAATCCATTATCAAGTCAATAATGGCTTGATAATGGGTTTATGCCCGAAACGTCGTACAAAACAAAACTCTATTCAAAGTACAATTATTTATACTGTATTTGTTTGTTTTTAATGAAATATTGTGCAACACACATACAAGAACATTGTTTGTATATTTAAAGGAGCTTTATCTGGCAGGTGATTGNATAAAATTAAAAGGTTTCTATTCCATCCAAATGAGTTAGGCCGTCTTCAAAGGCACCGAACAAATCTTTCATTAATTTTTAACATCTTCTCGAGGTTGTTTCGGTTTCATTGCTATCGAATATCTGAAGCATTGCTAACGCGTTCTATTCAGTGAGATCCAAATTTAAAAGGGTTTTGTTATAACAAAAATAATCTTTGGTTATAAATCGGCGCGAATTATTTAGACTTTTTTCAGACTCAAATTAAGTTTTCTCTGCCAGACCGAGAACTTGGGAGACGTACATCTCATTTCTCTTTTTGTTAATTTTGTAGTTAGATATTTGCTTGCTTTTAAGTCTGTCATATTTAACTTAAAAACAAACAAATACAGTATAAATAATTGTACTTTGAATAGAGTTTTGTTTTATACGACGTTTCGGGCATAAATCCATTATCAAGTCAATAATGGCTTGATAATGGGTTTATGCCCGAAACGTCGTACAAAACAAAACTCTATTCAAAGTACAATTATTTATACTGTATTTGTTTGTTTTTAATGAAATATTGTGCAACACACATACAAGAACATTGTTTGTATATTTAAAGGAGCTCTGTCTCGCAGGTGATTGGTTTAGAGAACAAAGCTTAGACAAAGGAAAGGAGCTAGAGCCCAGACTCTTTTGCTTTTTCACATGATAAAAATGCAGTTCAATTCGTGAAATGATCTCTTTCCAATTGTTTTCTGTTAATCCTGCCATAGAAATTTTTAATCCCCTCTTACAATCTCAGCCAATTATGATCGAGACATGTCCTTTAACTTAAGCATTTAAAGACTTGAAGCCACTTTTTCATCTTCAAGGTAATCTTCGATCCCGAAATGTGAATTTCAAATGAGACATAATTTGGTATCTGATTTTTCAATGTTTGTTTGTGATCTTGGACCGTGCCTCAGTTGCGCAGTAGATGACAGATTATTACAGCCTACTGCAAACTGAGGCCGGATTCCTTTCACTGTTAAAATTATTTTTCACATGTCGTGCAGAAGAGAAATTTCACAATTCTGCGTAGGAATAACCCAGCTTTGCCCAGTCACCACGCTAAAAAAGCATTGAAAATACGAAGGAGATTGCTAAATAACATCGCAAGTGAAATCTCGATAACAGGATCACTGGATTTTAATTTTATCACAATTTCCTTTTTGCGTCATAAATCCCAACTCTGATGGATGGGAACAGTTAATTGCGTTCATGTCAGGTAGTGTTGACACGAGAGAGCTATCACAATTTGAAAAATGAGGTTCTGCTGTGGACCAAACCACCAGCTTTCAGATCCCCCAAATCTAGTGGGTGCGCCAAAAAAGTTGCCATTTTTGACAGGCCACGATAAATCGTACTCAAGTTCGATTTCAAAGATTGATAATGCAACCTATGGTCAAAGTTCCAAATAATGAGGGATCCGTGCACCCGATCAAAAATTTAAAAAAATCGTCTTCCTAAATCAAATCACATCAAGTCAAATTATCATCATTATTTAATGTTGGTGTGACATAATTCCAAAAAACAAATTTATGCCAACTATTTATAATGTAATTTACAAAGATTTACAAAGATATAGAAAATAAAATTTTACAAATAATTTATTTACAGGCTACTTGCAAATTTTACAATTACAGTTTTCACCTGTCCAGGTTTTGATCTTTCTTTTAAAACTTGCAACTGTTGGTAGCTCCTTCGTTTCATCGCAAAGACATTTCCACAAGAGGCTTCCTCTGAATGAAACCAGATTTTGTCCCTCTCTTGACCAGTAACCTGCAGAGATGCTTAGTGCTGAGATCTCGGATCTCTTTCCTTTCATGAAGTTGCCGAATGTACGATGGATTTAGATGCCTCATTGACTTATGAACCCGGGGGGAGGGGGTACTTAGTATATTTGTCCGACGGGGACTTGCCGTTTTTCAGGGTATCGTTTTCGCCTCTTTTTTCTAGCGCCGGGTATCGAAAGAAGGCAATTTTTCGAGATCCGGTTGTCAAAAGGGTGTATTTTCTTAAAACAGGTTGTTGCTTGGCCAGATTTTTACGTTTTGGAGTGTACTTTTCGCCGATTTTTTCTAGAATCGGCTATCGTTCGGAGGGAAAAATTCTGGAGCCGGGTAAAATGTTTGTCTTTGGTGGGCACACCCCCGTACAAGTGAAAGTCAAGTAACCCCCGGGCTTATGAATTTCTAAATTCATAGATCAACAACGAGACAAAATTGCTTTGCGACTCTTTGAATTTGAGTGCAAGTACCTACAATTTCTTGGTTTTGAATTGGGTTCTGTTGGGAAAAATTCGTGTGCCACTCACTCTTTCCTTAGCTTAGTGAAGAATACAATCAAGCTGTAATTTTCAAATTTCTAACAAAGTTTTTAATGTTCAATCACTTTTTTAAAAACAGCAAACGCATGATATAAATTCAAGAATTTGCCCAAAACAATGCAACGAAACCCAAAAGTATGGTTACAGCAAAGAGGCTGCGGAGACGCGCCGAAGGCTCATTGAGTAGAGTCCAAATTTCTATAGAAGTAATCAAGCCTAGAAACCTTTGCTGTCTAGAAGAATGATATAATTGACCAAATAGACGCTGTATGAGCCCATTTTTTTGAACAATTGTTGCCAAGTTGATACAGCTTATCCAATCTTGCGGCAATTATGAATACAGTCAAGGATTCAAATAGAATTTAGAAACGGCTCAAAGGCATTTCAAGTTAATGTTTTATGTTGAAAAATTATATCGATCAAATAGACGCTGACACTGCATGAGCTCATTTCTAATACAATTGTTGCTAAACTGATACAGCTTAGGCCTGGTTTCCATTTGAAATTTGGCTTTTGTTGCTCGTATTCTTAGCTTGTTCTGATTTTACAGCTGACTGATTTCCACTGTTAGAAATTCTCTTCCTTGATCGTTGTTGTTCCTTGCTGCTCGTTTTGGTTTTTGGAGTGCGTTTCCATTTGGTACTCGTTTTGGTTTTAACCTAATCCTGCGCCAATTCAAAAAGAATTTAGAAATGCTGGAAAAGCATTTCAAGTGAATTTTTTACCAGACGAGTGATAAGATCGATCAAATATTTATGATTATGTAAGACACACCTACTCTTAATTACCCTCTCGTAATCTACGCAACAATCACTTCATTTTGAGAATTTTCAAGTTTTTGTTTAATTCCAGATCAAACTAATCTTCATTTTGTCCAAATATTAACACTTAACTCCTGCGGCAACGCGCAACGGCAATAACACAGTAACTGAGAAGTAGCACAAATATGACACATTGAATGGCAGTAAATGGGGTCATATCTGGCAAACATAAGTCTTAGTTACAATCTAAGAATCTTTGAATGTCTATAATATCATCTTTTCTTGCAATCTGAATCTTTTTCGTAGAAATTCAGGTCCAATTGAAAGATGACGAATGATTGCAACGAGAACACAAGGGGCTTGAACTTCAAGCCCAAACTAATTAAGTTAAGAAGACGAGTCAATTTGACTCTACGTTCAAGAACATACAAAACTATTTTGCTACAAATTTTATTGGTAGCCATTTCGCAATACTTGTAGGCAACTTAAGCCCCCTTAAGCCTCACTTAAGATACTTTCCAGGCAACTTAAGACTCATTAAATATACTTTGCAGGCAACTTCAGCCTCACTTAAAATACTTTGCAGGCAACTTAAGCCTCATTTAAATACTTTTTGTGCAACTTAAGCACAATCAAACTTTGCAGGCAACTTAAGCCTCATTAAAAATACTTTATAGGCAACTTAAGCCTCACTTAAATACTTTTAGTGCAACTTAAGCACAATCAAACTCTGCAGGCAACTTAAGCCTCACTTGAGATACTTTCCAGGCAACTTAAGCCTCATTAAAATACTTTTTGTGCAACTTAAGCACAATCAAACTTTGCAGGCAACTTAAGCCTCACTTAAGATACTTTCCAGGCAACTTAAGCCTTAATAAAAATACTTTTATTGCAACTTAAGCTCAATCAAACTTTGCAGGCAACTTAAGCCTCACTTAAGATACTTTCGAGGCCACTCAAGCCTCATTTAAAATACGTTTTGTGCAACTTAAGCACAATCCAACTTTGCAGGCAACTTAAGCCTCACTTAAGATACTTTGCAGGCAACTTAAGCCTCACTTAAGATACTTTGCAGGCAACTTAAGCCTCACTTAAAATACTTTGCAGGCAACTTAAGCCTCACTTAAATACTTTTTGTGCAACTTAAGCACAATAAAACCTTGTAGGCAACTTAAGCCTCACTTGAGATACTTTCCAGGCAACTTAAGCCTCACTTAAGATACTTTCCAGGCCACTTAAGCCCCGTTAAAAATACATTTTGTGCAACTTAAGGACAAGCAAACATTGTAGGCAAATTAAGCCTCACTTAAATACTTTTGAGCAACTCAAGAGCAATCAAACTTTGCAGGCAACTTAAGGCTCACTTTTTGTGCAACTTAAGCACGACTAGCCTCGTAGGTAACTTAAGCCTCATTTAAATACTCTTTGACCCACTGTTCAGATACGACCCAGGGAGCATGCCCAACCAGAGGAGGGAGGGTGGGGAAATTTCACAAACTTGAACGACCAAGTTTGGGAACAACTTGAAAACGAATGAGCACCGCTGACTTATGTGAACTGGGAACTAGTAGACACCAAGGGGGGACCATTACTTAATCGCAAGGATACGGGGGCGCTTTGCTTTGGCGTTAAAACACATTTACTACGTAGAATGTTCTATTTTCATCAATTCTATTTTCATCAAATTTTCGGATCAGGCTATTACAGACTCGAGAGTAGGCCATATCACACAAATTTATCATTTTAGTTTCAAACAAAAAGTGTTAGGTTAAAGATGAATAATCTTATATGATTTCAGAGTGGAAAAAACAGGCATTCATATGTTGTAATATTGCAGAGAAATAGTACATGCAGATTAGTCGCTTTGTGACTTTTATGACAGCGCCGACAATGAAGATGACGCTTTCCTTCGCAGGGTCAGACAGTGTAGAGAGAAAAACAAACTGTTAACTTGTGGATTTTGCCCTGTTAATATTAAAGGAAATTTTCCACCAACCCCGTTTATTTTTGACCCCCAGTTTATTGAGTTTCGGAAATTTGTCACCGTCCCCGTTTATTCCAGACATTAATTATTCTAATCATGACTTGAGAATATAAAAAAACTACAAAATCACTGCTTGGTTTGGAGCAGGCCTAATTTCCTTATGTCATGTATTTTCTTTTCGTGTTTCTTGTTTCTGCAAAGGCTCCATTCGTATTATCGCCGCGTACCTGATCGACGTGACTACAAGTGACTATTCCCCCAGGGTGGTATGTGGGCACGTCAACCAGGCACCTACAGATATAACATTAAAGATCCATTGCTAACCATAATCCTTTGTGCGCCGCCAAATGAAAAGCAAAACAAAGAGAAGCTAGGCCAGAAACTATCGAAAGTTGACTTTAGAGCCGCAAAGGATCATGGTTAGCTATGGGCCTTTAACAGCACCTTCGCAGATAAAGAAGACAGCGAAAGAAACACCGATGCATGTTTAAGTTCAGTTCCTGTTTTCAATTCGTTTATACTTGTGTCTAGTTATCAGGGCCGTAGGAAGCAGCTGCAGATTGGGGGGCTTTTGTTCTCAAAACAATAGAAAAAATACTTCAAATTTATACTTGTGACGTAGCATAATTGTTTTCAAAATTATTGGGGGGCTCGAGCCCAGCCTCCCTGCCCTCCCGCGCCTCCTACGGGCTTGTCGCCGGCACAGATTTTTGGGGAGTCTTTGGTGTGGGGGTATCCGTGATACCAGAAAACCACAAAAAATTTCCTTATTACAGCAGTGCCGCAGTTTAAAACTGAAGACATCATATAAAATGTTTTATTCCAAAAATCAAATGATTGCAATATACCCTAGAATGAAACACTCAATCCAATGGTTACTGGCTGAGAAGGTGATGTATATTTTGAGCTTTTCTTCAACAACAATTGTCACCCTTGATAGAAAATTCTTATCTTTTTCTGATAATACCGAATACCGAACTTTGAACTCGGGCAGATTATCGAAGAACCGACGTAGAAATGTACAAAATCCGCAGTACATACCCTATACCCTGGGTACCGCGTACCGCGAACTGCAAAGAACCCCCCAGTTTCCTTCCAGCTGCTGCGAGGGAGCTTTTTGGGGTCTGGGCCTTCGAGATTCAAAGATGGTTGATCAATCCTGATCAATTGACAGCAGATGCAAGTGGTTGTTCAAAATCGTAGTTGTTATGTCTCGGTATGTATTTATTGTGAAAAGAACGCTGTTCTTGCATAGTTCTTATTTTGGGTTGCATTTTGTACCAATTTTTTGGCCCTACTAGAAACATTGGTAGTGGTTGTTTGCCAAGTTTTTGACCGTCTGAGTCTGGGATGGTTTTGTTTGGTTTGGGCCTAAAATTGAGGGCCTAAAGCTAATGCAATCGTAAACTGGCAGATTTTAAAAAATTAGAAGCAGCATCTGATGTATCTAAGTTGTTATTGTTTTTCAATTCTTAGGATAAAGATATTTGGCACACAGCACAGTTACAAAGATGGCAACCTGGTCCCAGGCTGTTGTGTGTGTTGATGTGCAGTATCAAACCCTGCGAAAATAGAAGGGGTCAGTCATATATCGATGTTGTCCCCGCTTAGCGTCATTCCGACGTTAATGGGTGGGGAGGGGGTCAACAACTATGACGCTAAAAATAAAAATTATTTACATCGATTTTCATATAGACGTATTTCTGTAATATTATGAATGTTTTTTGATAATTTTTTATTCATCTCCCACCCTGAACCCATTTCCACGTGATCTGCTCGGTCGGAGACTGTTTGTTGAATCACTGTTGGATCGCCGGAGAAAAGTTGGGCCTGGTACTTTCCATTCTCTTCCAGTTAGGCATACCTTAGCCTATTATGTCAATTATAGGCCTTTTATCAGTTTTGAATGGACCGACGCTAAGGGTGGGGGGTGGGGGGTCCGAAAGTTAGCGTCGGAATGACGCTAAGCGTGGACGAAATCGATATATAACTGACCCCTAATGTGAATTATTTATTTTTTCAGTTGTAGATGAGATGTCCTTCTGGTGGTCGATCTGCTGATTGCCATCTGTGTAGTTTGATATATCAAATTCCTTTGTCGTCTTTCTGTTTTCCTGCATCACTACCAATAACAGATGGATACCGAGGCTGATTTGCAGACACTTTTAATCCTTGCTATCAATAATATCAAATCATCCATGCGAGTAGACACCGTGGCATTTCTATTATCATTCCTTGCTTCTTTGACATGTGCGGTGTCCTTTTCAATTGCCCATTGCAATGCAAAAGTATGTCTACTGTACGGACAGATGTTTGAGTTCAAAAGACGTGTTGTGCCTGGACCTTCTTTCATCTGCCAGTTTACTTTGATGTCAATGTATTGTGCAGTAGTCATTTGTCTGTGGTTCTTTGTAAAGATATTTCAGAATGTCAGTAAATTCAGGTAAGGTTACACTCCAGTGCCAAATCGACATCACCCTCTTGTTTATTAAATCTAAAATATTTTCCCACCCCTTTACCTTATTAGGCCCCCACTAATTATTTATTCGAAAATGTGAGCACAATTTTCCTTAACTTTGGCAAAATCAGTTAAAAGCAGCTAAAATTTTTTTCATTTTGATTTATTTTACCCCGCCCCCCCTAATTAAGACCCCTTGGTTAAAATTTGTTTGCACTCTTCCACATGACTCAAGAAATCTTATCAGAATGTGAAGAATAGACCTTTCAGCTATTCTACAAAAAGAGTCTAAATGAAATGCTATTTTGATACATTTTGTTGCAATTTTTGAATGTGCACAACAGTTAATAGAAGATGTATTTGTAATGCCACTCAAATGAAACCTTTCATATAAAAATGTATATACAAATGTTGCTGAATCCAGAGCATAGGGCTCAATCTTTCAAATCTTAAAAAAGGTGGGTGTAAAATTTTATTTCATTTTTCTTTGAATTCAATGGCTTGAACGGAACTTAGGGTACTTTGCTGTAAATCTGCTGTGGAAATTTTTCGATATCTTGATTGTATTCAAAATGGCGGCGTTTATATTTTTGTTGAAAGAATTCATGAAAAATTTTGAAAAAATTAAAATCATCGTAAATCCTAAATTAATAGAGGAAAATGATAAAGTCCTCAAGAAAACCATAGTTTATGAAGGTCTACAATATGGTGGCAAGCAGAAATCCGTCTCTCTTCTGGTTTAGGATTTAGACATTTGATGATGTCACAGCCTCAAATATAATAAATGCCACCATTTTGAAAATAATCAAGGCATACAAAAATTGCCATGGAAGATTTACAGGAAAGTACCTTAAGTTCCTTTCAAGGCATTTAATTCAAAGCAAAATATAAAAGAATTTTACACCCACCTTTTTAAAGATTTGAGCCCTACTGTATATGCTTGAATCCAGACTCTTTTGGAGGATAACGAAAAGGTCTTCTTGTCAGTTCTTGTCACATTAAAGTGCACACAAGACATGTACTGTGGGGCCATTCCAACCAGATTCATGGCCTTATATGATGATTGAATTCTGACTCTGATTGATTCGACTTTGATATGCACCATTTTGATTTTCATTTGTGTTTCTTCTTGATGCAGGTTTGATACCACTCATTCAAGGATATTGGCAGTAGCTGTACCTGTGATAACAGCAATGAATTATTACTTACTTGAAAAAGGACTCAAGGCCTTCTGTGACACATTTGAATTCAATAAATTGTAAGTTTGTGTTATTTTCTTAGATAATTTATGGTCATAGGTAGTTTTGGAAGAAGAAAGCTTTTAGACAATATTTAACATTTTATTTAGACTTCTTGCTCCATTTCCCAGAAGGTTTCTATTTTCCTATGGTCTAATATGTTTGTCTACAAGAATCTAACCAAACTATAATAAAGAATTAAGGAAGAAAAATTGCACCCAAAAATGTCAAAATGTTTGAAAATTCGTATTTCATGCCAGGTGGGCCAGAAAAAAGTTCCCACATTCGAAAATTTGTAGGACGGGAGTACTGGATGGATTTGAATGAATCAAATTCTACTTAAAAGCCAAAAGACTGATATGGCAATATATGTGCAGACGATATCTCTTACCTGTGCAAAATCTGTCTTTCTTTATTGTTCTGTGCGAGGAGATTCTTTACGATTTGATCAAATGTTTTAGGCCCTTTTCAGGCATTTTGCAAGAATATATTTTTGTAAAGTTGAATTTGCCTATATTTTCAGTGCTTATAAAAGCACAAAAAGTCACAAAAATACTTCAATCTCTCGGCTATCAAGCAGAATTTGACTCATTCCAATCCATCCAGTACTTTTGTTGCTATTAATTTTCAGATGTGGGAACTTTTTTCTGGCTCACCCAGTAGAGTTTTATATTAAGTGGAAAGTATTGAACAGTGGTTGATAATTACAATGGTGAATCTAGAAGGGGGGCAAGTACCCCCATTTGTCATGAAGACTCTGCGTGGCAAACCCTTTTTGATGAGAAGTGTGCCCCTAATCAAGGCACACTAGTTCATTTTTTAACTGCTTTAGACAGAATATAAGAAAAGATGGAATTTCTTAAGCAGTGCAGCAAGAATCCACATTTATCCCTTCTGTCTTTGGACTGGATCTGCCCCTGAATAGCTGAAATGCCATAGTGTGTTGTGCCATATTTCTTATATTTTTCTGTGCACTGGAAATCTAAGTATATGAATTTAATTTAAGGAAAAATCCTTGATTTCAAAGTTCTTGAAAAGGCCATAAAACCCTTGATAAAAATCATAACAAATTTTCTTACTTGGAAAAAATATGAATAGATCTCATTAAGAGTTGTGATACTGAATTTTGATAAATGTGTGGACAAAAATCTTTTACATGTTGTGAAAATAATTTTATGTGAAGATTCTCAATCTTATGTACCACTCCCCCATTTTGTGCCATTATCAAAATATATTGAATGTTATCCAAAATGGAATGTTTCTAATGTTCTAAAAATATTTCCTTCGAAAACCTTGCAGAAATGCCTCAAGACCTCAATCAAATTTTATCAACTTTTGGAGCTATGACAAGAGCAGATCTTTTCGTCTTGGGAGAAAGAAATGCACTGTACTACCGGCTGTCCCAAAAAACTGTATGCAAATTTCAAAAATTCTGACGCCAAGAGTTTAAACCCAATTACCCAAAGCAAAATTTTATGTTTTATTAGATTTTGATATTTTTCTTACCATTATCGGTAAATTGGTTGTAGAGCTATAAATCAGCAAATGCAAAATTTACTCTTAGTCCAAAACCAGAGCTGCCATTGTTAGACCCCTGAGAAGGCAAGAAACCCTAAAGCATGGCAACCTTCGATATTCTCAGCAAACAATTTGCTGCTGATTTTAATTGAACGAAACTAAATCAAAGACTCTTCTTGAGAAATTGTATCACTGTTCCGTATTGATCAAGGGAGTTATTATACCTTTCCTGCAATGAACCTCTTATTGTCAAAATTACATTTTTGATGTTTAAAGCAAATTAAAGGAATCTCTTCATTAATGATAATGTAATATAATTGTCCCTTGTGTCTAAACATAAGAACCACGAGGCATATTGGCTTTGTATGTCGATGGCCGACATGCTTCTGCCTTCCCTAGAATCGCTAGCTCTTCTCTACTGAAAGCTCTGGTTTGGGACTAAGAGGGAATTTTATACTTGCTGATTTATTACTCTCCAACCAAGCAAGTTACCGAAAATTTAAGAAAAATACCAACATACCGGGTGCGCCAAAAAAAACTATCCACGTTTGAAAAATGGTAGTACCTAGAGTACTAGATGGATTTGAATGAATTGAATTTTTGCTGATAGCTGAAAGACTGAAGTATTTTTGTGATTTTTCTCGTGTTTCTATCAGCAGAGAAACATAGATAAATTCAACTTTACGAAAATTCGTTTGTTGCGAAATGGCTGAAAACAGGCCTAAAACACTCGATCAAATCGTACGAAATCTCCCGCATAGAACAAGATGCAAGAGCATTTAATCTCTCTCCCGCGTTATAGGAAATGAATTCTTAAAGAAATACTAAAGATTTTCAATCCCATGGCAATACAAGTGCAGACGACATCCGATACCCGTGAAAAACTGTAATTTTGCATTGTTCGGTGTGAGAAATTTCTGTAAGATTTGATCAAGTGTTTTAGGCCCTTTTTCAGGCATTTTGCAAACACAGAATTTTCTTAAATTCGAATTTAGCTGTATTATCTGTACTCATAAAAATACGAGAAAAATCACAAAAATACTTCAGTCTTTC
>REGM01000038.1:1143315-1188505 GCA_004194415.1 Aurelia aurita
TGGCCGGAGCTTGGCCGGAGCTTGGCCGGAGCTTGGCCGGAGCTTGGCCGGAGCTGGCCGGAGCAGAACAAAAATGCAAAAAGTGCCAGAATAATCCAGCCATAGCTCCGGCCAGGCTCCGGCCAAGCTCCGGCCACTGGCCGGAGTATCGGCACCCTCCTGACATTCTTAGGTCATCTGTCATAACCACACTTTGGACAAGTTATCCTTCACTGACTTGAAGAGAGTTTTCTCTGACTAGTATCGGGCTTTACCAGCCACTTTGCATATCTTTCCAAATGCATTCCACACATTTTCGTCTTTTCGTTCATGAGAAGATTTTTTAGCTAGTTGTTTTCTTTTAATTAATTACTATTATGATACACTTTAATTTACATTTAATAGTTGCGACAATATTGCTACATGACATCATGTAGCTATAAAGGACCATCAACATTTAGGTTTTGTCTTTCATCATAGCATTCGGCCACGATGAGGGAAGGGGTGTAGGCAAAAGCCGTGATTACTTGCATGTTCAAGATGAAACCTAATTTACGTAAGGCCATATGAAATTAATTAGTTGATTCTCATCAGCGCCCATACGATATTTTAATGCTGCCTCAATCTTTTTTTTTATTTTATATTTTAATATAAAAGTCCTGCCCGCCTTAGGATAGTGGAAATTTCAAACTATTTATATTTTAATTTGTTTAATTTCATCAATATTGCATGATTCAGTCTTATTTTTGCGAGATACATAAGATAATTCCGACCTTGCAGGGAAGTGTGAAGACAGTTTCTTGATCTCTGATAATATCTGAAAATGGCAAAAATCGACAAAAACAACAAAGTATATATTTTTTACATTTGGTGCTGAAAATTTCCCTGGTGTATTTTGCAACACGATTTGAGCTGCATTGATATCGTCAAGCTCTCGTATTACAATGCCAAAACGAGGAAAGTTGTATGTTTTGCTGTGGATCTCTCGATAACCTGGAGACAACATTGCATTTCCCTGTTGTGCTTTGCACAAGGAAGGAGGACAAAATTGGTAGGAGAGTTTACAAGCCAAAGAATTTATATTATCTCTTGTGAATATTATGTTCCTATTACATTTTGCATTCCTTTTTTTGGTTTTGTACAGCTATGAGGAGAGTAAAATGGGACCGAAAAGTTATTTAAGCCCATGTATAGAGTTTGAAAAAATTTAGGCCCATACATAAAATATAAAACCGCCGCCCACCCGAATTTTTTTACCTTGTTCTGATGAGAATCAACTAATTAATTTTAAATGGCCTAAAGATATGTTAGTTTCAAAATATCTTTTTTATTACCTGTCACTTGTCATTTTACCCATAAGATTAAATCAAATGCATATTGTTTGTTCCATCTGAGAAGATGACTAATTTAAATGGCAGTCTAGGCATGGCTAGGGTTCTTCTTGAAGCAGAATCTCAAAAACAACAACAGTCATGTTTAGGCCGCAATGATGGAGGGGGAGAGGGGTTCAATAACCACATCAAATACTTGTTTTGAGGTCTTACTAGGACTTTGGAAGCCCTTCTCTTTAAAGTGACTTTAATCTACATGCAGAGCATCATTTTAGAAATTTAAGAAACTCATAAGAAACTTTTGGTTGCAAAATGTCCTAAAATTTAAGAAACTTGCTACCATAGCCAGATGTAAGTTTATTATAAGAAATGAATGTATTTCTGTTTCAAAATTGTTTTCCTCAAAATTCTTATGTAGAATTGCTTTACAAACAGGATTTGTGAAGCTATGAAGTTGTAATGAACATTTGATGAATGAATGAGCCAATAAATTAATGAATGTATGAGAACATAAACAACAAAGAAAGCCTAACCTCTACCCTACAACTGTAGAACCTACCATGCTAGCAACCTACCTAGCACATTTTAGTCTGAGAGGCCCTTTACATGAGATATCTCATCCTGTGTAGACTGCAACACAGGCAGCGGTACAATCCTTCACACTGTTTGCATGAAAGAGGCCGAGTTGAACTTTGCTGAACTAAACTCGGCAACTCAGGCCATGCTGACATTTCAGCTTGTGCTTTCCATGTCAACAGAAAACAGTTCAGTTTGGGGCATGTCAGTGGCTGACACTTACCAAATATTGGGGGGGGGGGGCGAAGCTATTGCTTCAAAAAAGGTATACTTTTTCAAAATTTTGGTATAAAAGTGGGTCTTGCTTTTTTTTAATTGATATGAATAAATAAGGGTCGTACTTTCTCAAAAATTGGTATAGTGTAGACAATGATTTGGGCATTGATTTTAGAGATTTTTGTATTCTAGGTATACTTTTTTGGAAGTTTGGTATGAATATGGGTTGATATCTTATTTCTTTGGTGGTGCACCCCTTTCTAAAACAAAGCAAATACTCCCATGGGCATCAGGCCAATTTCCTCAAGGCTGTCTTTAATGCTAGAGGGCAGCTGTAGATTGCTCTGGTATACTATTCAAAATAAACAGCTGCAATCCTCAAAACTCCCTTTGCCTTTGTTTTCCATTTGTTGATTGGAATATCTTGCCTGAACATTACAAAGAGAGCCATTCACTGTTTCTGCTAAAGATTTAAAGGGAGTAGGCAAAGTTAAATAGGGTTGTCTATAAATAGAACAAAGAAAACACTCAGACATGGAATTGTTTCTTTGGCTATGCTTTGTTCAAGGCACGTGGCCGCTTTGATTTCAATTAATATGTATTTTTAGATATTGCAAATGCAAGCTTTTAACGTAGCACAAACCCTGTAATAAGACTGAGACTGCGTCACACGATACCGGTGTAATATGCGAAAGTGTCCCCTATGTGGAAGTGGACCCACCTGATTTCATGACTGTAAGTTTTTTTTCGTCAGCGGTATGCGTTTCATAACTGTGCAGACAATTACCAGGAACGGCTTAATTCATGACTGCAAATTTCATTTCGTCACGTAGTTTCATGATATGAAGCCGATATTTTTATAATATGAAGCAGAAGTATCTGGATGTTTCTGCATCTAATAGCCATCTAATGGCCATGGGGTAGTCATTGTCTTTTGCTCCCTGTGGTATCGTCCCTGTAGTGTTGTATAGTTGTATAGTAATTAGAAAGTATAGTAGGTGGTATCATATATTGTAACATTATAGATGAATATAAAAAAAACATCTGGAAAAGAACTAAACCTCAAATATACACAAAAGGAGGCAACATTTGGCATATTATGCACCATTATGCACTGTAAACTAAACTTTCCGAAAACTTCAAGTACCAGAAAACTTGAAAATTGAAGAATTTGAGAAGATGTGTGGAAAGGGCTTTCTTTCGACTTGCTAGTTCGTTTTGTTCTTCTCAAGGAAAAATCATGTTTTCTTGCCCCGTGTTGGGTTAAATTTTAACAATTGTTCTTCTTAAATCCATATAAAATACGGACACCAAACCTTTTTTGTTTTCATTTTGTTAGGAACAGGTGTTGCATTGATTTGTTAACAATTCGCTGTTAGATTACAATCTTTCCACGCTAGGTACTATTTAAAGGAATCATTATTGTAGTACTTTTTGAATCACACTCATCGATGAAAACTGTCTGAATAGATGCCATCTCATTTGCTGCTTGGCAAAATTCGCAGCACAATTCGCAAAATTCGCAGTAAACAGTAGATGTAAGATTTCGATGAAGCTTAAAATAGGGAGATCTTCTGTGTATGGCAGCTTTACTGTTGTTCACGATTTAGTCGTGATTGAGTTGAGTGTACTTTGAACAGACACGATTTTAAGTCAGGTAGGTCTCGGTAAGTACTTGTTATGAAAGATCTTGTATTCAGTTAGCTGCCTGCTTGGAAATATGTAGACGACTTTTTTGGTGGGTAGGCCACGGGTTGTTGAAAATGAATTTGTTTTTTCTGTTAACGTACACAATGTAATATTGTTTTTATGAATAATATACCATACACGGCATATATTTATTAGGAGATCATAATTTAAGCATGTTAATACGATGTTTAAAAGAACAAAGCATTCAAAGTGGAAATGCTGAACCTTGGCAGCTCGAACTTGTTGCCCACTTGTTGCGACTTGTACCAAAAACTTGATATCTCGAAAAGTTAACTTTCCCCTTTCTACAGCCTATTGCCTAAGAGTGGTCATAAGACCTCCCGTTAACTCGAACTTTTTCTCTTGTTAGCGTTCAAATTATCGATGTTCAATTGCGTACTCTCAGGTGCCAAATAGACAAGTACAAATGTTGAAAATGTTGTTTAATAATGCAAAACTTTTCGAAGTATGTTTAATTCATCACAGTTTAATCAACTGTGCATTTAGTTTTACGTAACGTGTGTTGGCTGATAGTAGCGTCATGCTGTTTTGGTTATGCGGGTTCCTTTTTGGCGGATCAGATTGTTTGGGTTCCATGCTGGGCATTTGGCTGGTAGTTACCGGATCTGATTATTCACCAGAAGTTCAACGGAACATGCGCACAACCGGCTCGCTTTACAAAGATTAGTTGTGCGGGTTCGCTATGGGCGGATCAGATTGTTTGCGTATCTTGCTGGGCATTTGGCTGGTAGTTATCAGATCTGATCATTCACCAGAAGTCCAACGGAACATCCATGGGCGTACAGGATGCTTAACGTTTAGGGGGGCTTACCATGGTTTTTGCTCGAATAAGATGGCTTCATCGAGTTAAGACTGTCATAATGGAGCCTGAAATGCTATAAATTTTGCCAAATTAGAGGGCTGCAGCCCCCAGCCCCCCCGCCTCCTACGCCTGTGGGATCATCCGAACAACCGGCCTTTCGCAGAGATTCGTTGTGCCGGTGCTCTGCAGGCGGATCAGATTATTTGTGTTCCATTCCGGGCGTTCGGCTGGTAGTTTCCGGATCCAGTTATTCACGAGCAGTCCAACGGAACATCGAAGTCCATAATCCCCTCAACAAAGAAAATTGTGATCTGATACCGGCGTACTACTGATGCAAACTGGCTGGGTTCACTTATAATTCACACGATGCCTAGCAGGACATGCAAACTGTCTTCTGTTGTCAGAGAAAAAGCTGCACAACTACCGGAGTTTGAATCTGATATGAGCCAACAGCTGCTACAAAAATCGGCTGATAATCAGACAATCAAAGTATAAGATCTGAATATCGTTTGGTAGCCATAGGTGCAGTGAACATAAAGATTACAAATCGTATTCTTTGCAGATAAATTGAACATTACTGTTTGCACCCAGTCCACTGCCCACGACTTAAAAAACTTCAGTAGGATTTCTGATCTCAATTTTCAAATCAGCGCAAAGGGTCACCGTAGAATTGACGTTACTCGTTGCGTCTCATTGGTATAAGAGTCGAAGCAAGTGAAGTAGGGCATACCAACATTTCACATAAACAGCTATTGTATCAGAAAATTTTGTGAGGGTTTGTTTTATTACTCATATCTATTAATGGGAAGTTAACCCTATCAAGCCTAGGGGGGGGGCTAAATCAGCCCCCCCTAGCGGTTTTTCTTCTGTGGATTTTTACCAAGTGCACTTACAACGTTGAGACTTTCTGAATTTTAGTTTTTATCCTTCTTACAATCAAAAATTAATTTTTTAGAAAAATTGAATTCATTCCAGGGGGTAAACACACTCAATTTTCGAGAGATGTCTGTGTAAAATTTCGAATAAATCCTATTAAAATCTACAGCTAATGTGATAAAAAGATGAAAGACGAGGAACGTATACTACTTTTGATCCTCTATCCAACCAACTAGTTTTTTTGAAATTTAAACTCGTAATTGTGGGTATTTCGGCACTACGCATGCGCAAATTCTTTGAATTCTTGTGTGATGACGTCATCACTTTTCGCTAATTTTTCTTTACAAAGCAATTGCTATTTATCCAGAGAATACACCAAAATTGAACTGATGTCCCTACTGCTTTTTGTTTTCTCACAATCAACGATTGAAGATTTTTAGTACTGAACCCTATTGGTTTTGAAAATGCAACATTGTGACGTCATGAGCAGGTCACGTGACATAACTAAAAATATATTTCATATTTGGGTTCATCTCATGATGTACTATACACATGCCAAGTTTCCAGGCTCTAGCATATACAGAACAGAAATAAAACAGGGGGGCTGAATTAGCCCCCCACCTAGTCTTCCTGGAGCATCAAATACCCTAGGCTTGATAGGGTTAAAGTTGAAAGATTTTCAGAGAGTTTATTGTCCCAAGATCCCAAGACGTTAATGTTTGCGCCCCAACTGGTGCTTGGAAGAAGTTTTGGTTCGCATTCTTTTCCTACATACACTCAAAATTTTAATGCTCTTTCGAATGGTATATTTGAAAGTAACATTTGTGGAAAAAAAATTAAAACTATTTTAGTGACGTCATCAAATGTTTTGTTGCCGCCATTTTGAAAAATAATGAAAATTTTTTGTGGCACCCCTTCTGGAATAGTTTATTGGGTCCAGGTGAACACCTGTGCCAAGTTTCATGCTTTGGACCTGTTTGCCACGATTTCACCAAAATGACCCTTATCTACCAGACTATCTTAGCAGTGCTTTCATAAGGCACCAAATTTGTTGTCCCGGTTTTGGAACGGTTTGTGGATGAGTCCTTGTTGAGCTTTGATGAGTGGTTGTTGTAGTAGTTGCATTGCGAAGAAAAGGGCCCTTGTCATAAGTCTAGGTTTGTACTGCAGGACAGTCTTGATTTTGACGATGATAGATATAAAGCTGGATTTCCACTAGGTGCAAACTATTGTGCGCGCAACAAAGGATTTAGCCAATCAAATCATTAGAAAATGTAGCGTGCGTGAAATTTTACACCAAATGGAAATCCGGTTCAAAGAATACAGAGTTTTCGTTCGCAACTTATTCACATAACAACACCAATGTGTGCAATCTGCAACCCAAATATAGTACCTGTAGTTTATTTAAAGCTTTATTCATCATTGTGAAGTAATTAATCTCGTACATGTTGGACACATGTTTATATTTACATAACATTCTCAAAATTTAAAGATAGTAAATTCGCTTAGTAAAATATGTTTGTCGTCGAATGATGTACTTGCTGGTCCTAAACTCTGTAGACCGCCTGCATTGCTGGTTATTTTTTCAAACATATATTTACTCTGAAATTGTGAATGAAGAAAACAGTTGGTCTTCCTCGTTAATCCCATGCTGAAATTAGCGAAAAAGGTTCAGCTTTGATAAAACGTAAGTAGTGAGCGGTAAGATCATTTTGTATCTGGATCTGGTCCTAAATTCTGTAAACTGCCTGCATTGGTGTTTGTTTGTTTCCAACATGTTTACTCTGAAATTGTGAGTGAAGAAAACAATTGATCTTCTACGCTAATTCCATGCTAAAATAGCGAAAAGTGAGCTTTTATAGCATGTAAGTAGTGAGCAGTAAGATCATTTTGTATCTGCATCTGGTCCTAGATTCTGTAGACCGCCTGCATTGCTGGTTATGTGTTTCAAACATAATTACTCTGAAATTGTGAGTGGAGAAAACAGTTGATCTTTTGCGCTAATTCCATGCTGAAATATGGAGAAGTGAGCTTTCATAACACGTAAGTAGTGAGCGGTAAGATCATTTTGTATCTGCATCTGGTCCTAGATTCTGTAGACCGCCTGCATTGCTGGTTATGTGTTTCAAACATAATTACTCTGAAATTGTGAGTGGAGAAAACAGTTGATCTTTTGCGCTAATTCCATGCTAAATTAGCGAGAAGTGAGCTTTTATAACACGTAAGTAGTGAGCGGTGAGATCATTTTGTTAGCAGTCATCATTAAAAGGTGCTTTCTTACTTTAAGTAACAAGTATAGAGCTCCTATTTGATATCGCCACTTTAGAGTCTGTCGAATATCTCTTGTTACTTCATGATGATTCAAGAGCAAATTCACCGTAGTATATGAAATATAGATACAAATTAAATATACTGAAGGTGAAGTTACGGTTTTATCGCCAAGCGCTGGGATCGCAAAAGTAGAGAAGACCTAATCGTGTCTGCGACCCCTTGTCATGACGCTTAAGTGGTGAGGCTCGTACTGGCTCGAACCCAGTTCGCCTGACTGTTCTGGCTGCAAAGTCAGAGGATTACACCACTGCGCCACAGCACCTTCAACTTCAACATACTTAGTTGGACGATTCGATTAAATATTCTTCAGTTTGAGTCATGCCTAGTTTGGCCAAGCTTTAAGACATTGAAAACTAGCAATCAAATGTCTAACAAATTTCTTATCTATTTCAGGTTGCGAATGCCTCTATCTTCGATATCCACTGATTGACTCCGATCATAAAAATCTCAATGAAATACCCTCCTTGTTACGAGCACCTCAACATGCAGAGCTGTGAGAAAGTATCCGAGAGGATCTACACAAAAATCGTTGCAATACTACGTGCAATCATTTATAGGATATTGTACAGCTTCAGATTTGACTTTATATTTCTGACTCTCTCGATGTATTTGTCGTTCAGAGCAATGCTTATATTCACAACGTTTCATTGGAAAGTCAAGAGGAACTGTTTTTTATTCGGTGACATGAATGACTTAAAACGTGTTTTAACTCCTGGACCAGCTATTGTATGTAATGGACATATTTTGTATTCTGGTATTTCATGTGCAATCTCCGTTTGGCTTGCTAAAAGAGTCTTGGATGATGGAGCTCAATATTTGTAAGTACCTTTGTGTCTTCTCTAGTTTGATTAGTCTAATTGGGTTTTCTTAGTCTTTGCTGACTCGTCGTATATTCTTATTCAATGAGCCTAAAGTATAATTAAAGTCTGTCTCGCGTTAGATGTCAGGCAAAAATGTCCGCGAATATAAACAATTAAAGAGTTTTGCTGAGTAATTTTGCGTTATCGCAAATCTCACCTGACATCTGATATGAGACAGAGACAGAAAAGACCCTAGTTCTCTTTCGCTCGAAATAGCACTTGTTATTAAATTCCGAATACTTAACCGACGCTTTTGGAGCTCTTAGATCGGTATAACGTGTAATCCAACAAGAATCAGCTTTTTAAAGATTGGTAGCTTTGCCTTTACAATTATTAAAAATAAAGCAGAAAATGGAAAGTGCAACTGCATATTTACGCTTTATAGAAACAATGACAGAGAAAACAATAGGAGAATCTCACAAATTAGAAAACCCGAAAATTTTTGGCGGTTGCTTCACTGACATTTTTTGCTCTGTATGGAGAAATTATATTTTCCAATTTTGTACTTTTGATAAATAGAAACCAATTTTTAATGAAAACGAACGAAAACAACGATGAAAATAACCTGTTGAGAGTAGTTAGATCTTCTTAAACGAATGAAATTTTTCTAGCTATCTCGGGCCAAACGTCTAGGGATACCGACATTTTTTTCTAGTTCCGTAGAATCAAGATATCTCACAGATTGAAGCTTTTTCAAATATTACAGACTACGCCACAGACCTTTTCATAGATAGTTCTCAGTCCGAGGCAAAAGGCTCGCAAGTCCCAAAGCAAGTAGATCGTAAACAAAGGAGCTTTTGAAGCAGCGCTGACTATTGGAATGTTCGTTTATTGCTATTGGTAACGCATGCAAAAGGGAAGGGAAACACTTACCATTCTCAAAGAGAGGCAATGGGCTGCTTTCTTTGAAATCATAGTTGTAATGTAGACTGACTACATGATTCTCAGTTTTCAGCATTGAATTGAATGATAGTTATGGCTTGAAACTGTTATGGTAGTTGTGAGTCCTTGTATGGCTTGTATGGGAGAAAATAAAAACATCAGATTAAAAACATTGAACGAATACAAGGAATCACGTCGTCAGTCTAGTTGAAATGTTCCATCTCCGAAAAGGTCCATTTCTATGTGATAAATGATTTTTTTAAAAAGTCTGAAACTTTTTCGTCTGAAGTTTTTTGCCCGAAATATTTCCATCCGAATCATTGGATTTTCATGTACCGGGTGTCCCAAAAAAAAGTATACAGATTTGGTCAACCCTAACGCTCACAATTTAGCATGAATCAATCCGAAATTGTTTCTAAAACATTACTTGATATTTAACTTGAACATAGATACCTTGTTTGCTGACGTTGGTGCTTTGAGAGAAGAGATATTAATCTTCAAAGTACACATTTTTCCCCACCTCCAAACCAGAGCTTTGGCGTTTTGGCCTAAACAAATCCACAATTTGTTTCACTTAAAATGAATGAAGTTTACTTCGGAGCTCCCTTGATGATAAGCGTCACATAAATTATATTTTGTGAAACGCATTTGTTGTGCAGTTTCTAATTTTTCTCCTCCTGGTTCAAATTTTTCTAAGTCTATTGTTGACTTATTCGCTGTGCTTTAGAATTTGCTTAGGCCAAAACGCCAAAGCTCTGGTTGGAAGGTGGTGGAAAATTTGTCCTTTGAAGATTTATATCTCTACTCTCAAATCACCAATATCAACAAACAAGGTATCTATGTTCAAGTTAACTATCGAGAATGTTTTAAAAATGATTTCGGATTGATTCACGCTAAATTCTGATCGTTAGGCTTGACCAAATCTGGATACTTATTTTTGGGACACCCGGTACTTTTTTTTGGGACACCCGGTATTTGGTGCTAAACTTGCTTTTTTTCCCCTTCTAGCTTTGACCAAGTGCTGTTAATGGTTGCTATATTAGCTGTCCCAGTACTTGGTGCAATTGATTATTATCTGCTACACAAAGGAATAGAAGCACTTTGTCTTTCATTAGTATCACTTAAATGGTAAGTTAATGACATTTTTAACATGGATTATAAAAGAATTATAATTGCAGAAATCCCGATAAATTGACTTGGGTGTCTGCTTTATGTCTCGTTCAATTCCTACCCTGACCATCCCCCGGGCAGCCCGGGGGTCAACAAAAATTTCTTGCACAAATGCCTGGGGCGGGGCAAATTTTTTTGGCGAATGCCCGGGGGTGAGAACATGCCATATTCCCAGTAACTGTATAATGCGAAAGCTCCTAGTGTTGTCAAATGCCCTAGGGCAGGGGAAAAATTTACAGTCAAATGCCCGGGGGCCGGAAATATTTCTTGTGCAAATACCCGGGGATGGGATGGTCAGGGTAGAATTGAACGAGACATTAGCGTCTTGTGAAAACGGTAGCTTCAAAAAATGGAGTCGAGATAATGAATCTAATCGGCTAAGGTTTGCGTTTACCCATTTCAAGTCATGTGACCATATAGGGAAGTTTCAGTATTATTCCGCTGATTGCATTTATGGCAAAAGTTTTCATGGCACGAAATATGTTGAAGAAATCTAAAGATATTTTATGAAGAGATTGATCACTTGACTTGAATTGGATGTAATCATAATCATAAATCTCAGCAAAATTGAAATGGTTTTGCCTTGCCCGTTAGATTTATCACATTTGACAAGTTGCATCCTCGGAGTTTTTGTGATATGGTGATATATGAACTCCAGTTTCTTTAAGACCGTGATACGTGATTGAATCTGTTTCCTGATTTTAACCATTTATGGTATTCTTCTAGGTGCTCCTTTAGTGGTGTTTGGGCAATCGATTTCAGAACATTTACTCCAAGATACATGAAAGCATGGAGTTTCTATTCCGATCTTTTAGACACAAAGGTAAGTGCTTTGATTTTATCTGACCTTACACAATCTTCAGTCTGATTTTCTAGTGAAAAATGTACGGAACAGAAGAACATGCAGCATGGTCATGTAAAAATTAAGCACTGCTAGGCAAACAGATTTCTGAAGATTACTTCGCATTAAGGCTGATTTCCAGTCAGTGGAATTTTCCGAGCGGGCGGAATTTTACACAATCAAAAGTCAGTCAGCCTTAAAGTTCTATTCAATTGCAAAGCGACATTTTCAGTCGTAAACAAAAGAATTTCCGCCCGCTCGGAAAATTCCACTGACTGGAAAATGGCCTTTAACCGTGGGCGTCAAATCTTTAAAAAAAGATTGCACAAATGGTTGATGTATCTTCCGTTTGATTTAAAGGTGTACTGAAGCGAAATTTTTTATTTGCAAAAGCCACTAGCCTAGTTGAACAACGAAGAACGCCGTTTTCAGTTTTTCCAAATCATGTTTTGTTTTGGAATTGTTCCCCATTTTATGGTTGGAGCTGATGACGTCATTTTGTTTGCAAAAAGGCACAAAAACAAATGATATCAACAACATTTCTTACAAAAAAGTCCGAAAACCCAAAGATTTGACACTGGACTTTCTTTTCATGAGATCTATGACATTTCTAGGCGTGTTTTGTCGCNCTTTAAAAAAAGATTGCACAAATGGTTGATGTATCTTCCGTTTGATTTAAAGGTGTACTGAAGCGAAATTTTTTATTTGCAAAAGCCACTAGCCTAGTTGAACAACGAAGAACGCCGTTTTCAGTTTTTCCAAATCATGTTTTGTTTTGGAATTGTTCCCCATTTTATGGTTGGAGCTGATGACGTCATTTTGTTTGCAAAAAGGCACAAAAACAAATGATATCAACAACATTTCTTACAAAAAAGTCCGAAAACCCAAAGATTTGACACTGGACTTTCTTTTCATGAGATCTATGACATTTCTAGGCGTGTTTTGTCGCTCTGATATGCTTCAGCAGCAGGTTTAATTGCAAACATAGTCATTGTCGCCAGTTTTTCTACTCTCTGCCTATACTTTCCTTGTAAATATGCAAACAAAATTACGTCATCACTTCAAAACATAAAACAGTGAGTATCTCCGAAACGAAATAAAATATTACAAAACTTTAAACGGTATCACTAATCAAACCAGTCAGTCATTTCCTTTTACAAATAAAAATTTTCGCTTCAGGTCCCCTTTAATGGCTTGAAAGAAACTTCAGGTACTTTGCTTAATTGTATTTGGGCGATTATTGATATCTTGATCATTTTTCGAATTACAGCGTCTTCTATGTTTTATGCAAATAGAATTATAGCAAAATACCTCAAGTTCTTTTCACGCAATTAAATCGAAATGGAAGATGCCATTAACCATTTTTGCGATCTTTTTTGTTTAAATATTTGAGGCGTATGCTTTGGCAGCATAGGAATCAAATCTTTAAAAAACATTGCACGATTGGTTAATGCATCTTTCGTTTGTTTTAATTGCTTGAAAGGAACTCCAGGTACTTCGTTATAAGTGTTCATACAGAAAAAGTAAACATTTTCCAGCAACTTAGAACAAAATACAGTAAATCCCCGCATCTAAGAACCTACCTTTTTGAGAGCTAGGCTGATTTAGGTTCTTTTTTTCAAAGGTACTTGGATAAATTTCAGGGTATGAAGGTTCTTATTCAAAGGGTCCATTGTGTAAACCTTTTAGGAGTTACTATCAAGAGATTTTCAACCATATCATTTGTTTTGGCAATGTTATTAAGGACCTCGTAATTGATGCTAAGGTTACAAATAGCAGGGGAGGAGGTTCAGATTTTAACAGCCAACTGGGACAGAAAATAAACTTAACAAGGATGATCAAAAAATCAACGTTATTACCCTTCTAATAAGAAAAGGTTTTTTTCATCAAACTGAAACAGGTTCTTAATTACGAGGTGCATAATTTAGGAAACGCAGCCTGTAGGTTCTTATTTTTGTAGGTTCTTATATGCGGGGATTTACTGTATATCGACTCTTCTTCATCTTTTCTACCTACAAAGATGTTTTCAAGTAATTTTAAATTTATAATACCCCTTTGCATTTCTTTGTAGTTTGCTATTGGTGCTTTGATCCCGTCATGGATAATATTTGTTGTTCTACACGTGTTGCAATGCCGTAGATATAGAAAACGTCCTGATGGAAGTAAGTAGAGGACTTATTTACACATAGCCTATATTTACCTCAAATATCAAATCTTGTTATAGAAGTTGGCCAAATCAGTTAAACTTTTAATTTAATTTCTGTCCTCCCCTTTTATTTTGATTTAAACTTCCAAATCTATCTTGCATGGGATGAAACATAATAGATTTTCAAACGAGAAATCGGGAAAAAGACGGCAGGTAATATGCTTGGTTTGAAACGAATTATATCCCCTATTTTGTAACCTTTTACCATCTTTCCAACACTTTATCGCACCAGATAATGCTAGTAGTTTTTCAAAATAAAATTAAGATCATTGTTCATCAATGAAATACGATTTTTTAAATCGGTTGAAAAGTTTTGCATTGTGATTATAAATATTTTCTACTTCACACTCGATAGATGATTGAAAATTTATAAATCGTTTCTTTTACAGATTCCACAGACAAAGATAGAAATTATGTTGAATTATACATGAACAACAACACACTGTGATTTGACACACTGCATAGAGGTAACTTTAAAAGTTCTTATTACTGGATAAACGTAAGTGTCATGGTCTGTGGGATTTGTGTTAAACAAAGGATTATTGCATATTTTGAAATTCTCTGTCGCATTATCTAACTTATTGTTAAGTGCCGTAATCTGGCTTTGTAATGCTTTGCTCTTATTAAATTTGTGATTAAGATCGTCTTGCAGTCAGTATTAAAGACCCATAGCTAACCGTGATCCTTTACGGCCCTAAAAAGTCGTTTCTGGCGTTGGCTCTGTCTGGCTGCTTTTCATTCGGCTTGCAAAGGATCATGGTTAGCACTGGGTCTTTAAGCTTCACTCACACATTGAGAACAATTCAGCAACAATATACTATACTAGAGCACCAAAAGATAGTTCATTACACCCAATATTTTAGGGATGAATAATGTGTTCATCAAATTCAACGAGATTATCTTAAAAAAGAAGTCAGGAGTCAAGGAACCCCAGTCAGAAGCAAATGTTTACTAAGAAATGACCACAATAGCGTTGACGTCAAATCTTTTAAAAAGATTTCCCGAATGGTTAATAGATGTTCCGTTTGATTTAATGGCTTGAAAGGAATTGCAAGTACTTTGCTATAACTTGTATATGATATTTTTTATATCTTGATTATTTTTAGAATTTCAGCTTCTTCTTTGTTTCAACCAGTCTTCAGGTTGTGACGTCATCAAATCCTAAATCGCAAACCAGAAAATCTAAAAGATTTCTGCTTACCACCATATTGTAGACCTTCATAAACCATACTTTTCTTGAAGATTGTACCGTTTTTCCTGTATTATTGTAGGATTTACAATGATATTAGTTTTTCGGAACTGTTCATGAATTCTTTCAATAAAAAGAAAAACGCTGTAATTCTGAAAATAATCAAGATATCAAAGATTGCCAATGAACACTTATAGCAAAGTACCTGAAGTTCCTTTCAAGTCATTAAATCAAACGGAAGATGCATGAACCATTCGTGCAATGCTTTTTAAAGATATGATGCCTATGCTGATCATAATAGAGCATTTAGCCATCAAAATCGGGTATTCGTGGTAGCTAATGTCACTGAGCTGCGTGGCAGCCAGTTACCAGATCTGCATCCACCGTTTACCAGAACAAACCGCTCTCCCCAGTCTCTTTTTTCATAGTTGAAATGGTCTATTATGTACAGTTGAAATTTGAGAGATTTACTCAACATATAGAAAAATGTCACCCGTTCCAATCTGTTTCTCGATTAGCTCAAAGGTCCAGGTAGCTTTAATGCATCAATAACTGTACTGCGTGACTCAGAAAGAGGTCCCTTTATTTGAAAATTACTGTTTTTGTTATGAAAAATAACCTTTTTCATAACTCTCGCTGATATTACTTTAGTCCTTTAAGCTAAAGGAATCTTTGGTCTGGTACATTGAATTTTAACCGCTGGAAGTTTATGTTGAAAGAAAAGTGTACATTTTAGTTTATTGTTGATTAACAAGTCAGTTAGTTGATTTATTTCATTAGAACGCCTATGCTCTTAGCTAAGTATATTCACATTTTAAAATTTGTTGTTGATGCTAACTCAGTAGCCTGAGAAACATCGCTAACGTTTGGCCCTGGGAACGAGATTGCGCTAACATGTTTCCCAATTGAAGAACGGGCATTCGGACTTCGAACTGAAGTAAACAATTTTTAGGTATAGGTCCAATTTGACAACCAAATACCGGGTGTCCAGGTGGATAACTTTGAAATATTTTCACATTTCCAAAACCTTAGCTTAGATATTGGCACCTTGGTATTTTCGTCAGCTTTTGAACCCCCTGCATTATGAGCTGCGGAAGATAACTTGATAAAACCCTCAGAAAATTGCGGATACCTGTCAAAGTTGTTTTCATGGAACGATAGAAGAAATATTTCGCACAGGAATTTTTCTGTGCATATCAAAAGTAAAGAAATCTCTTTACATACAAACCCTGAACAGGAAAAAGCACTGTTGCAATTTGAGAGCTTCGAAATTTCGTAAGCCTTTGCATAATCACAGTATCCAACGGAGGCCCGCTGTTTAGGGCATTCTACAATCTGGCCTTTTAGCTATTTTACAAAGGAGGCTGCATCGAGCGATATTTTTTTGTTATATATTTTGCAGAAATCTGACGAATTTTCGAATGTGAAGAATAGTGATGGAGGTATACAAATATCGCTCGATCCAGACTCTTTTGTAGAATAGCTATAATGTGAATTTTGAGTTCAGAACTCAGCGATTCCTTAAAGGGGCTGTATAAGCTAAATTAAAAAAAAACCAAGACTTTTTCTCCCTAATACTGACAATTGGCAGCAGATACGTTGCAATTTAGGGTATTTTCTATAAACTTGAACTCCATAGAATTTAAAAGTGGAATTAGATTTTCATACCATCGACGATTTTGGAGATACAGCCAGATTCAGAGCCACAAGTTTCAGGTGTTTAGCCAAAACACACGAAAGCCCACTGCATGCTTTAGAAGTTATCTTACACGCGTCCTTTATTTTACTAAAATCTTGTACAGCCCCTTTGACTTGTGTTCGTAACAATCAGATTGCCTTGAAGTATATTCGTAATTTAGCTTGGATTACGAACTTGACACCTTTTTCGAATTTGATGGAAACGTTTTTATTTGTAATGATAAATATATTTAACCGGATTCATATGTGAGACAATTTTTTTGTATAAGATAATCTATAATTATTTGGTAGTATATTCATTACTTATATGAGCTATGTAGTCTGCTTTGCATACTTTCGTAGTTTCTGTTGCTAGCTCTATCTAAGAACTTGCATTTGTCATATTTTTAGCCTGCGTGCAGACTCTACAGTGCGGAGGAGGGAAAATGAGAGGAAAAGTTCCCTCTTCCGCACTGTAGAGGCTGCACCCAGGCTACATATTTTACGATTGACTCTTTAGCAGATACATGATCTAGAACCACAGGGACCCCTGGAAAATGTTTAGCCCCTCACCCCCCGCAATGATATAGAGTCCCTAGCCTCCTTTGCAATAGCAGCAAAATTATGACGTAATGCCATTCCGCGCCTCGCTTTTGATTTTTCGCCTATGGCATTACCTCATAATTTTGCTATTGCAAAGGAGGCTAGGGACTAGGGCCTCTATACCAACGTTTTCGATAAATTGCTGCTACCCTCCCCTCTCGTGAAGAATTTTTATCTTGTTATTAGGTAATTTTCTTTTTTTTAGAGTCTTGTTTCTTGTATCTTTGTTATCAAAGTCTGTTCCAAAATAGTAACCAGGTGGTTTCTTTATTACTCAACCATCGCTTGATATTGATTTAAGTTCCCTGAATGTCTCACGAGGCATCTATTTTGAGACAGACTTTGATTTAATTGTAAATGGCCTCAGTGTTGTTATGAAATTCCATGCTCCCTATTGGTATCGTAGTGTAGTTGTTTGTTCGTTGTAATTTTTATGAGCATATAAAAAGATCATTGCGGGTGTTATACATTTTCCAGGGGTCCATGTGCCAGAACTAACCAGCAAAAGTCAAAACTGATATCATTTGAGTGAAAAAATATCTTTAAAAATAGATTTAAAATATTTGTTTGCCAAACTCTGCAATCATGAGTTATTCGCCAAATTTAATGTACCATATGTGATTCTGTTGTGAATAGGCTAACTTAGATATTGAAATTTATTGCATTAAATATAATATTACCGTTCCAGTGTTTTTGGTGGATTTCCGTGGAAGCTAGTTTTTGAAGAGCTTACAAAAGGAACAGAAGCTAGGATCAAATTTTTCCAGTTTTTGCCGCTAAAGTCTCCAGAGGCCACCCTTCTGACATTTTTTCCTCCCTAGAGAATTTTCACCATTTGTAGAACGAAATGACCGATTTTAGTGAATAAATTTTAGCATCAAAGACTGCGTTCACACGATGCTGGCACATTTTGAAAACGGTGAAAAATGTGACGGTAGCAAAATTTTATCTAGCGTTCACACGATACCGGCACAATTTGAAAACGGTAAGAGATTTGACGGTAAAAAACTTGTTGCAATCTCCCCAAGAATTTGATGCCAAAGAAATGTACCTACACCTTAACCCCAGCAAGCCTAGGGGGGGGCTAAATCACAACCTCGTCCCCAGGGCCTTGCTGTATATCCGTACTAACTGCACTTACCACTCTAACTTTCTGACTTTTACTTTTTATCCTTCTTACGCCCAAAAATATATTTTTTGGAAAAATGAAATTCATTCCAGGGGGTAAACAGAATTAATTTTCAAAAGAAGTCAACCGCAAATTTTGAATAAACCCTAATAAAATCTACAGGAAACTTAGGAAAATGATGCGAAGCTACGAATATGCCTTATTTTTGATGCTCTATCGAATTGACTACTTATTTTGAAATTTGGATGTGTAAATCGCCGTATTTATGCAATGCGCACATTCTTTGAATTTTTGTGTGATGACGTCATAAATTTTTAGTAAATTTTGTTTACAAAGCAAATGCAATTTGACCACAGAATACATAAAAAGTGAACTGATATCCTTACTGCTTTTCGTTTTCTTGTAATCAGCGATTGAAAATATTTAGTACTGAACCCTTATGATTTTGAAAATGTAACATTGTGACGTCACGAGCAGGTCACGTGACATATCTAAAAATAGATTTCATTTTTAGGTTCATCTCATGATGTACTATACATATGCCAAGTTTCATGGCTCTATGTTGTACAGAAATAAAATAGGGGGGCCGAATCAGCCCCCCTAGTCTTCCTAGAGTATCAAATACCCTAGGCTTGATAGGGTTAAGAATCGATCAGCCTCGTTTTAAAAGCGTCGAAAACTGTTCCGTTTTCGTCGTTTTTGACTCACGTGTACAAAGTACAAGTAGAGTCTATCGGGTGGGTGGGAAATTTCGTGTCTCCTGTATCCTGTGATAATTGGGTATTGTTTTTAAACAGACAGCGATTGTCTGGTCGATTGTTTTTCAACAAACAAAAGCTTGTGATCATGCCTTGCGATATTACTTGTCTCCGGTGCAATAATTGTTCGAAAGCTCTGCTTGATTGGGAGAAAGGACAGGCTAAACAAATAGGATTTTATGTCTGTGTCATGGCTGACTGACTTCAATTCAAATTCAAAAGTAATTACGTAAATATGCAAATGATCAAAACAAATTCTTTCTTTTAATACCACAATGGGCTGTTCAGTTTCTTGGGTGCACAATATTAGTAACCAGACCCGATTTCAAAGGAAACTATTTCCTTTGAAATCGGGTCTGGTTATCAGGCTAGCCTTGCATTCAAGTAAGGATTGACTCATTGTTGCTGAAAACAGTAATGACGTCAATGTTAACATTGAAGGGCTTTCTCGGAATCTGATTGCAAGAACATACAGAGTTGAGGGCAATAGGACATCTTGTACGCCTAAGAAGTAACCCTATAGATTTTCCGTCGCAGCTCAGGAACAATGGAACAGAGTTTGAATGCTGCCTTTTCAGATATGTACTTTGATATTAGCTAGAAACTAGCTTCCCCATACTTTTTCATTGACATTTTTTACAGCTTTTGAAGGTTTAAATAACGTCCTCAAAGAACATTTTCAAGGCTTGTCAAGTCAGCTTATGAACTTTTTCTTGAAGGTTTCATTTTTTATAAAAGTTGTTCTTGTTTTTAGAAGCAATTGAAGTTTTTGAAGCTGAAAAACATTGTTATGTAATGGGATTTTCTAAAAATGATATATATCTCCTACGACCTTCTCAATAATAAATTTAACGTGAGTCCCCCCAAGGGTCCTTTGATCTAGTGTTCACACGATGCCATTTTCAAAAGTTGCCGGCAAAAAAATGTGCCGTTTTCGTGTGAACGGGAGGCCTATCCGTCACATTTTTCACCGTTTTCAAATTGTGCCGGTTTCGTGTGAACGCAGTCTAACAAGCCTTCACCCCAGGGGGGGGTACTCCCTAACTTTCAATACGGGGGGGTCCATGCCAATATTTGGGGTCTGAAATCTTAGAATAAATCAATATTTGGGGTCTGTGAACAACAACATAAACATAATTCAATATTTGGGGTCCATGAATCTGAAAAAGGGAGAATCGTGAAATTTGGCGCAATTCATTACAGTGACAGATTCAATCATTCGTTTCCCCCATACTTTAGTGTTCATCCGTTAATACATAATGCAATAAATAACCATATTTGGGGTCTCCGTGACCCAGAATAAAAAATTAATAACAATATTTGGGGTCTCCAAAACATTAGACTCAATATTTAGGGGTCAGCAAAGAAATACTGGCATGGACCCCCCCCCCGTATTGAAAGTTTGGGAGTACCCCCCTGGGGCCTTCACTCTATCTAATTCTTTATTGCATTAAACTTTGTAGACCCCTCATTATCGTACAGTTTGGCAAATGCCGATGCTTTTTTTTATTCACCCGGTATTTCATTCAGATCGTACTCCTTTGCTCTCGTCCCTTGATTAGTCTGGATCAGTCTTCCAATGTCAATATTGAGCAACTAAATAAAGAACCCTCGGGAAAATGATGCTATTTGCTAAAAGTACTTAACAAAATTCTCCACTCTCGAAATCTGTGTTGGATTATCTTCATTTTGTGTTTCTACAGCTGCCATAAACTCGATGTAAAAATATCATATCAGCACTTCGCTTTACTTTGCTGCGTACTCGTTTGGCCGTTCACCTACAGCCATCAAAATCAACAAGGTGATGTTCGATCAAGTTGCAGACGCCAGCAAATCACTGTCGAATCATCAACCACTGTTGAAAGCAATCATTTTAATCACAAAACAATCAAATTGATCAAAAGAATGTGTATGGATGAAGCAGTTGTGTCATAAGAACACAACTAGTCTATCTGTACTAAAAGCAGCGGCGTAACGCCGTTTAGGGCACCTTTAGTTCGACAACAAAGGGCCCCCGACCAAAAAGGGCCTCCAGGAGCCCCAAAGAACTTCGACCCCTATGATATAAAGGCCTATAAAGGATTGTTTGCTTAGGAGATGGTTTGACACCACATTCACACGTGGATTCCTGTGCTTCCACAATCAATCTTTTTCACGTAAGCTGCGTTTTCTAAGATTCTAAAGTGCCTGATCAGAGAAATTTTCTGGGGTGCCCCCAGACTCCCTTTGAACCTCGCTTCGCTCATAGCCCTATGACGTGACCGCTGCACGGTCATTGCTCAAGGGCCCCCATCTCACAATATACCTTAAGACCCCAAGTGTTTCCGTTACACCACTGACTAAAAGTGATATTTCTTTCTCTGACCTTACTGCTGTTCTCTTGTTTATGGAGACGCAGAATCTTTAATAGATTCACTGGCATCTTCGAAATTTCAATTCTTTGCTTAAGGCAGCAGTAAATCCTTAGTTTTATATTTGAGAGGTGTAACATTTGAAAAATAATATCAATGAGGAGTTTATAAGTCTTGCTGAAATAGATTGTTTTGGAGAATTTTAGGGCAGAAGCGACACACAATGTGATAACTGCCAGAAGCGACCAAGGGTGTCAGGACACCTATTATGTAATTAATAAATAAATGTTTACTTACCTTGTTTTGATTGTTGTTGTCTTCTTTGTTTGGTGTCTCCAAGCCTTGGTTTATGAGCAACATTTCAACCGACCTTGGCCTAAACTGTGCCTAACCGCTTTTTCGAATCCAACTCCCTTGTATTCCTCTGTGCATATGCGCCTTTGCAGAAGAAAAGGGAGTTAGATTCGAAAAAGCGGTTATAGGCCCAGGTTAGGCCTAGTTTAGGCCAAGATCGGTTGAAATTTTGCTCATAAACCAAGGCTTGGAGAGACAAAACAAAGAAGACAACAACAATCGAAACAAGGTAAGTAAACATGTATTTATTAATTACATAATAGGTGTCCTGACACCCTTGCTATAACGCGTGGAAATGCCGGACCAAAGGCGTTTAAATTTCAGAGATTTTATCACTTTCTTGAATCACCATGGTGGTGATATAGCAATAACTCCACTGACGAATCAATATCGCCAAGCTATCACTCCTTCGATAAATCAATCAGCGAGCCAATCATGAATCAGTCAATCAATAAATCAAACGACCAATCGTATTTTTGGAGGTTACAGGCCACGAGCTTTGCTAATGTTTCAATGCCGAAGTTAGCTCTTAATTTTGAAATAAGAACCGTAAGAGTTTGCAAATGTACGTGGTGATCTGGAATCAGCTGTATAACTTGTTGGCGCAGCTGAACATGATTAAGTGTAGATAAAGTTACTGTATTCACCCAGCCTCGAAGTTGTTTGATGCTATTGCCGTTGGCTCGTTGACAATGAAGTCGCTTCTCGTTATCGCCTGTTTGGTGTATGGCCTCGCCGCCTTCAAGCTTGAGAGTAAGTACCTACAAGGCATATAAAGTACTTTTTGACATTTATCATTGACTATACATTTGTATGAATACAGAAACAATGGACAGTCAGCTGCTCTACACACAATTTACAAAAATCTTGATATCAACTCATAGAGGCACTCAAAAACGCTCTTGAAGTTGCAATGAAAATACTACCAAATCGAAGTTGATAATCACGAAATAAATGCTTTTATAAAGAATATCCTATTACTGGTGGCGAAATATATCTTTGAACATTCTGCAACCAGGATGTGCAATTAATGTGAACCAGGATGTGCAATTTCTAAGAGTTGAAGTTTTCCATTTCTTCTTTAGAGGTAGACAATGGCTACATGTTCCAGGGTGACATGGTAATGAGCAAGGAACAGATTGAACTTGCACTTGATGGAAAAGATGTTGACAATCCTACTGGAAATGTTGCATTCGGTGTGATGAAGAGCGCTCGCTACAAGTGGCCTAATGCTGTTGTACCATATGTCTTATCCGATAGTGTCAGTAAGTAGTACCATATTCTTTCATCGTAGCATTGCTTCTGACAGTTGTTTTATGATATGGTAACGACGTACTTTCAAACTTAGTTCTATGGCTGATACTCGCAAGAAAAATTCTAATCTGCTCTGCATTAACAGCGAAACTTTCGGTGGGCTTGTAAGTGTCGAATGATAGAGAAGCTAAAGAGTAAGTCTTCCAAATCTCAAATATTTTTATGTGTAATTAAAACAAACATTGCTCGGCTTCTGAATCAAATAAATGAAGTTTAGGTGGCAGTTGTTTGAATATATCCTTCTTCTTCTTTCGATATATGCTCATTTCTTCTCTTAAAACCCTATTTTCGCATGCACAATGACTGAGTTAGCTATCCATGTTTCACTTCACGGGCTTTCGCGGTCTGCTTTGTTTACATCTTTGGCTTGATTAAGCCTGGTTTCCATATAATCGTTGCAATCGTTTGGATCGCTATGAACGACTCCAGCGATCTCGGCGATACCAGCGATCTCAATGAAACGAAAAGAAATCGATTGCTAGAAGCGTTCGTGCAAGTTTCCATAAGATCGCTGAGATCGCTGGAGTCTTTCACAACGATCGTAACGATTATATGGAAACCAGACGTTGCTCAGCCGTTGAAATCTCTTTTCTGCGATTACTGATCGCTTTGAAATGGCTGGTCAATGAAAGACAACTGATGCCATTGAACAATCTGCCCTTTCGTTCGGTCAAATCTGGATACTTTTATAATCGACTGTCACTGTTTATCGTGTATCTATCGTGTATCTTAATTTGAAAGTCTTCACACTTTCTTCTAGCATTAACGGGGCTCCGTCGCCAAGCTGTAAACAAATCTGTAAACACCATCGTTTTAGGCGTTCGGTCAAATGTTTTTTGCAGTTTGTTTGGAGGCTTCACCCAAGCCATCAAAAAGTAACGGTTTAAAATCTGCTTATATCCGAGCAATCGTAAAATATATGAATGTTTGGCTTGTTCCTCTGAGAAGCATAAGGATTGATCATCAAAATAACGCTTTCATTTTGAAAAAGATGAAAATTCTGTGTGATATTGCTTATAAAAAAACTGCAAAATCACCATTTCGACAAAAATTTGGAGACAGAGCCCCTTTAACTTTTGCGACGAATTCATCCATATTTGTTGAATGTTTATATGATTATCTTATTGCACTTCTACTTCACCCATCCTAGAAAATGCAGCACTCAACAGGATTGGCATAAAAGGACCAACCGAGAAGGCCATAATGAGTGCAATGAAGGAATGGGAAGAAAAGACTTGCATCAGATTCACACCAAGGACAAACGAGAAAGATTACATTGAGTTCATTGATGATGGGTATGGCAAGTAAGTAGCAGGCCAGGGGCGGATCCAGACTGGTGCTTACGGTGCTTGAGCACCAGTCAGATTTGCAATGGTTTGTTAACTTGGAGTGTTAAAGTTATGAAGTTCATAATTCAAAATATCTTGTTTTCCTGAGTTTCATAAATACCTGATTCTAGCGAAAAAATAAGAACTGAATTAATTTCAACAAATCCGCCCATCTCCCTGTCAAGCCTAAAGAAAACTACGCAACGAACTAATGTATTGTGAAATTTAGGTTTGACTGCGACACCCTGTTTNTCATTTTGAAAAAGATGAAAATTCTGTGTGATATTGCTTATAAAAAAACTGCAAAATCACCATTTCGACAAAAATTTGGAGACAGAGCCCCTTTAACTTTTGCGACGAATTCATCCATATTTGTTGAATGTTTATATGATTATCTTATTGCACTTCTACTTCACCCATCCTAGAAAATGCAGCACTCAACAGGATTGGCATAAAAGGACCAACCGAGAAGGCCATAATGAGTGCAATGAAGGAATGGGAAGAAAAGACTTGCATCAGATTCACACCAAGGACAAACGAGAAAGATTACATTGAGTTCATTGATGATGGGTATGGCAAGTAAGTAGCAGGCTACATACATAAGTAAGGTGTATCAGAAAAAGGGGCTATTTTCATCATAAGCGCACGGGAAGAAAAAATCTGGGGGGGGCTGCCCGATAAAAAGTCCATTGTTTGCGAACATTTTTGCCCGACTTACGGCGGATATTCGCCCGAAAAAGGCTGATTTTTGTAAATTTATCCAGCGTTGGGGGGGGGGTTGCCGCCCTCTCAGCCCCCCTGGCTCGAATGCTTACGATTTTCGTGTATCTGTGTTATCAGCATAGATTGGAACAGTTCGATCAGGTAGCAGTACTAAGAATCATGAACTGTTGTTGTACTCTTAAATTACTTCTACCTTAGCAGTAGTATGGCTAAAGTATGGCCATATTACTGCTAAGCTTAGCAGTACTGTTTTGTACAGAAGTCCTGGATTTTGAACAGTTTGTGCACGAGTCTTGTTGAGCGGTGGTGGGTTGTTGCTGCTGCAGTTATATAACTAAGCAAGGGGGTTTTACCATAAATTTAGCTAGAATCTCCTTTTCCGTTTCAAATTTTCAAACACTTCCAAATGCTTCATATGTTTATTCAAGGTGCTACTCCTATGTTGGGAGAATTGGTGGTAAACAAAAACTATCACTTGGATTTGGATGTTTTACACATGGTATTGCTGTTCATGAAATTGGTCATGCTCTTGGCTTACATCATGAACAGTCAAGGCCAGATAGAGATAATTATGTTACGATCTACTGGGAGCACATCAAGGAAGGTATGTCATGGAACTTTTCCAAAAATGTTTGAATTCTGCAACCAGTACAACATAGGCATCAAATCTTTAAAATGTTTGTGTAAATTGCTATTAAATCTTTCTTTGGTTTCATGGCTCGAGAAGAACTTTAGGCACTTTACTTTAAATCTACCTTGTTCTCTTTTGATATCTTGAATATTGTCAGAATTACAGCATTTTTCTTTTTCAAAAAGAACTCAAGCAAAGTTTTGGAAAAATTGAAAAACATTGTAGCTCCCAAATTAATGGAGGAATATGGTAACAATCTTAAAAAAGCCATAGTTCATAAAGGTATCTACAATGCAGTCGCAAACGGAAATCTGTCGCTCTACTGGGTTACGATTTAGCAATTCTATGACGTCACAGCCTCAAAACTAGTTGAAACATAAACACGCTGTAATTCTGAAAATAATCAAAATATCAAATCTTGCACAAATAGAATTATAGCAAAAATTCATGATCTTTGATGATAGCAAAGTACATGAAGTTCCTTTCAAGCCATTAAATTAAACAGAAGATGCAATTACCATTTGTTCAACGCCTATGCTATTTCTTCTTTTTGTTATTCTGTTTTTCTGTCGGTCAATCCTATTTTTACCATTCTTCTCCATCAACTTCTCAAAATTTCCAATTTTCTAATTTTACAGCAAACAAGTTTAATTTCAAGAAATACTCACATTCATTCATCGATAGCCGTGGTAGCCCTTATGACTATGGCTCTATCATGCATTACGGAAAACGTGATTTTGCTAACCGGCCCTGGCAGACAACAATTGATCCAAAGAAAGATGTAAGCATTGGACAGAGATCTCATCTCAGTGCACAAGATGCTATACAGATCAAGAGATATTATGAATGCTCTGCTTAAAGAAAAGATATAGTGCTATTATTAAGCTCCATAGCTTTGTCAACATTATATGTGATAAATCGTCTGAGTTACTCCAGTTGATTCGTGATTCTTTTTGCAACTGTGATAGAATTTTTTGATTGTTAAGTTTCGTTTCATTTATTCCAATTTTTCTTAAAGGATTGAGTTTCAATTTTATAGAACATTATATTACAAACTTCCCTGTTAAAATCAAACATTAAAGTTTCTAATTACATTGTAAATGCCAAATTGCATTTTTTGGCATTGACTGGCTTTGATTGGTACACCAGTACAAAGAGACAAGCGATCACAAAAAATGGAATTTCTGCGACTGTTTAGTCAGGTGGCAAAAGTAAATAAAGCCAGTTTCAAACATGCCCCGAAAGTTGGACCGCTAATTCATTCGGTATGCATGTCGAAAGGGATGTTTAGAGAAGCTAAAGTCTGCCGGGTGTCCCAAAAAAGTATACAGATTTGGTTAACCCTCACGATCAGAATTTAGCATGAATCCGAAATCATTTTTAAAACATTACTCGATAGTTAACTTTTGAACATAGATAGATACCTTGTTTGTTGACATTGGTGCTTTGAGAGTAGAGATATAAATCTTCAAAGGACAAATTTCCCACCACCTCCCAACCAGAGCTTTGGCTTCGAAGCTCCCTTGATGATTGTCCTTTGAAGATTTATATCTCTACTCTCAAAGCGCCAATGTCAATAAACAAGGTATCTATGTTCAAGTTAACTACCGAGTAATGTTTTAAAAATGATTTCGGATTGATTCATGCTAAATTCTGATCGTTAGGGTTAACCAAATCTGTATACTTTTTTTGGGACACCCGGTACAACAAAAGAAGGAGGATAGATCTGAAAATCTTCCTCGGGCATATTATGTTTCCAATTCAGCAGCTGCGCATTAAGTGTTTCAATTACAAACAAAATATATGAGGATAATTAAAAAATACACTGTAACTTGGTTTAACTTGGTAATACTCTGTAACGTTTCGGTCTTCATCAGAATCTTCATCATCGTTTCGATAGAATCTTCATCAGTGTTACTGACGTAGATTCTATCGAAACGTTAAAACCAAGTTACAGTGTATTCTTGAATTATCTTCCTATATTTTACATACTCAGGAAAATTGGCTCATGAATTGTCAAGATATATGAGAATTTCAATACCTACTTAGACTGATTACAGTGAGTCCCATTTATCGCTCACCAAAATGAGACTAACCCAAACCGAGACCGCTCAAACTGTCGCGAGGTAGATCAATTCGGCGGAGGAGCGAAACTACGAGATGTAATCAGTCTGGTCTAAGACCTACAGTTCAGTTCAAACTTTTTCCAAATCGATCTTATTGAATAATTTCACATGTTCTTTTGCCCATATATTTTCTCTGAAAATTTCCCACTCTGAGGAATACATCATCTTATTTCCTCTTCTTACGTAGTATGCAATAACCTTCAATTTGTTGAAGTTCGCATTTGTTGGTAGATAGATAGATAGCTTCTGAAGTCATAAGCATACGGGAAGATAAAATCTGGGGGGCTGCCCGATAAAAAGTCTATTGTTTGCAGAATTTATTGCACGAAAAAGGCTGATTTTGGTAAATTTTCCCAATGTGGGGGAAAATTTTCCCAATGATACCGCCCTCCCAGCCCCCTGGTTCCTACGCCTATGTCTGAACAGCTGTAGCTGCCTAGATTTCTCCTTCTTCTTTCGATATATGATTTGTTCTCCAGTCAACCCCTTTTGCAGGCAGAACGCATGAGTTAGCCGTCCAGGTTTCGGGGTATCTTTGGCGGTTTGCTTTATTTACATTTGCCACCTGACCAATCGGCCGTGTGAATCAATTTGCTTGCAGTTGCTTATCGCTTTGTATTGGCATTTGTTGTATCAAAAGCCTTGTTGACCTTGTTTAGTACCTCAGGTATAGATCCTTCCTGCAAGTGTCCAGGTTTGTTTGGGAATAGGCATACGGTTTTATCGAAATGATCAACCAAATTCCTGCCGCGGTCTTTATTTGCTTCCATAGCTCCTGTTTTCAAACAGATTCTGGAACCAAGGGTAGGCCATAATAGACAAAAGACGTGGCACATATTTAGAACAATTCACCTAATACAACCCAGTACAACCATAATAGAGGATTTTTTAGCGAAGCTGGAGCTTAAAAATTCGTACGAAGCATTTCTCGCAAAACAATGCTTGTGAAAATAGCAGGAGGTCAGTTTCGAAATATTTGTACTTCTCACGCTACTGTCCTCCCGAACTTCTCGAAGTGTCGTACACAGAAATCGCTTGATTCCAAATATAAAGTTTGTTATTTTGCGTGTATCTTCTTCGAGTTGTTGTTGCTGGTGAAATATTCTAACGTAAATTCTTTGTCTTAATGGACACTTCAAATTGATATGTTTACAAACAATCAAAGTCTACGTCATGGCCTAGAGCCTTCATTGAAAGACAAAACATCACGTGACGCAAGATCAGTTCGGGGGGTACATGTAAGACATTGGTACTATTGTTATGCAAGATGGCCTTAGAACGGAGAACGAGCCGGAAAAGCCAATATATAATGATAACATTGCCAAATTTATTGTATCATGTGCCATGGCTCAATTTCCGCGTTCTTGAAGATATTCTAGGAAGAAAATGCTGTGTTTGTGGTGAACACAGCAAACCAGAGAAGGGCCATCATTTTCAAATCTTCTTATACGAAACAAAACAAGTCATTTTTTACATTGTAGAAACATAGAAATGGTAGGAAACAACCCAGTAGGGCTGTTAGAACGAGGTTGGAAGGTGTTGCAAAGTTCTCTATCTTTGCTCTCCCTTCTAATCGATTGTTTTATTGCATCCTGCCCTGCCCCCAATGGGTAACATGAAAATGAAATGATAACTTCCTCTTTGAAACCTTGGGCTATCATATTGTTCGTAGGATTAGTATCAACTTGGACATTATATTTTCATTGTGCCTAACTGAAACTGCTGAAACTCTTCCCAAACTGTTCTTTTACCGGTTTTTGGGACATCCATGTTTATAAGAAGGAAAATTTTATACGTGTCCCCCCTGGCATGATAGCGCATGTGTAGTGCAAGCTGTGTTCTTCGATTGTTTGTGGATGGCCGAAGAAGTATGGCGGATACAACAAGAAGAGTCAACTCACATTAAAGCCATTAATAACGCAAATCCATGCCGAAATCAGATCAATTCACGAAGCCACACCACCGTAGATCATTTATCCACCGATGAGTCTGATACATTGTCGATTAAAACGTATTTCACATGAAATAATTGGCGACATTGTTTGAGTCGATTCGCAGCTCACTCAACCCGCTTCACCTATGAAATTGCCTGAGATGTCGAACACGCGAAGAAGAGTGAAGTTATATGTGTTAAACGACGAGCGGCAGTGGGATGATCATGGCACTGGACATGTCTCATCCATGTATGTTGATCATGAGAAGATGCAAGGCATTGTGCTCCTTGTCAGATCCGAAGACGATGGTAAGAGAATGGGCCTATCAGCCAATGTTTGGAAATTATTGTCATTGATGGGAGGGAGGGCTTTGTGGTTGCAACTGCACACTCGTTGAAATAAAAACGCCATGGCGACGTTCATTGATGCATTCCAAAAAGTTATGCATTCTTTGAGGAAAAATCACACAACACACAAAGCAGCCATGAATTTAATCATGGAAATAGCGATTTGAAATCAGTTTTGAAACCTCTTGAAGCTTGCAGCTGCCGCCATCATTCATTTTGCATTCTTTACCCGGGAAAGAAAAGACTGAAATGTCAACAGCAGTAAACATTAATTCGGTGGATCAACCAAAGTCGTGAATTCCTCTTTTGTACTGCTCCTTCTCTGTCCAAGTCCAGCACTGTTTTTTCCTGAATCACTACCACAGGGAAGCCATTCATTCTCGAAATGTTTTGCTCAGTTTTGGTTGGTTTTGATCAATATGATCTTGATGATTGTTATGTTGACATACAAACTTGCAGAGCTTCCACAACAACTGAGGAGTTGTATGAAATAAATCCAGTATGGATATATTAATTTTTCAGCAAAGGGAAGATGGTCTTTGCTTGTTCTTTCAACAAAAGGAACTGTTTTAAATGCATTGAATTTTCAACAACAACAGGTTTTTTCTAAGTTTTTTCTAGAAATGAGCAATGTAGGGAAGGGTACCAGGCCCTATTGACAGAGAGCAAAAATGAAAGCAAACAACAGAGCACATGCTCTCCTCATGAGCCTACACTGTTTAATTTCCGCTGTCACTGATACTTGACATACAATCAACTTTCTCTACGGGGGCACCTCTATAAACTGAATGCCTCTTCAAGACAGACACTACATTTTCATCCAATTGGCAGATTTCCATTAAACGTCTTGTAAAGCAGAGGCAATGGACAGAGTCGGTTGATCCTGAGGTTTCCACTAGAGTTGATTGTATTTCATCATCCTAGCAATGCTGTTAACTTGTAGATTCTGAACTTTGACATTTTGATACTAAACTAGGGTTTGTTCGGGCTTTTCAAAACATTTTCTTTTCAAAACGAAAAGTTTTACAGAGCTTACAAAGTGTTACGAAATGCCAGTTATTCAAAATGCCTGAATCAACTGTAGCATTTGTTGTCTAAAATGTGTTATAATATGCAAGTTGTTTTTCAGAGCTTTTTGAAGAAACAGCAGTTTTTACTATATGAAAAAAGCTTGGAGCAGTACCCAAAGATTAATACTTGGAACCAATAGCTACTTTAACACCCAAAAATGATTTGATTAGGAGATAAAAGAAATTTTATTTTTGAAAAAAATTGCATACAAATTCTTGGACTACATTTTAGTTTCTTGGAAATGTTCTGGAGAACAAACAGTGATTTATAGCTACAAAGCTGTGAATTATAATTGCATTGGGGATGTTAGGACATGATTAGGTGTGATCATGTGTCTATGCACCTCCAATCAACATAATTATTTTACTTTGTACATAAAAAGCAGTGCTTTTAGCATAATCCATCATACATGCAGCTCCCTGAAAGCCCCCAATTAGATAATGACCAACATACAAAAACATAGAGAACAAAAGTATGTATCCTGTTGCAATTGGAAAATTGCCCTTTCATTGACCCTCAATCTCAGGTCACTCTGCTCACAGCAGGCATTGGATAGCAACCAGGAAGAAACGCTAGAAAGCAGATGAATTCTTACTTCCAGGAAGTAATTTTACCTCTTCAAATGATATTGCAAATTGGAAAATAATCAAGGGGCTTCAATTGGGAATATTCTCACACTCATTTTCTTCTTCATACCTTGTTGACATTTGTTCAGCTGTTGCCTGTTTGAGAAGATATCAGAAATGGTTGATAGATAGCCCTATAATAAGAATATACTAGGAAGTATGTTTGCAAACTTCTGAAACAAAATCAGCGGTTAATGTCAAAACAGTTGTATAGTGGGTCGCACAAAATAGTTTTGTGTCACCCAACCAACCATTCAAAATTTCGAAAAATACGAAGTTTTGGGTTGGTATAATGCCAATGATGCTAACCAAAGAATTATGTTTGGCCTGCCGAAGGGAGTTTATTGGGTTTAGGACTTTACAACATTGTTTAGTCAAAATACAGAAAACTGATACAACTGTTCAGTTTGCATATACAAACATGCTTTGTCGTGAAGAGGGCTTATTATATTTGACGAAACCGAACAAAACCAGAACATTTTTGCAGTAAACTTTTTAGCTTAATCCTTAAAAATGATTAAAATACCAAATTAATTGTTCCTTGTGGTTATAATAGATGTAAACAATTAATAGAGATCATATTAGTACCAAAAACCAACTATCTGCGTTCCCATGAGAACAAAATGCAACAGAAGACTAACAAATTCACAGAAATCCCAGAATCTAATTCTGGATTTTAGCTATTTAAGATTAAGTCATCTTCAAAATCGGTCTAGTGTACGATTTATCGTGGCCTATCAAAAGTGGATAATTTTTTTTGGCGCACTCAGTGCATGGTTTGTTTGTTTTGACTGCCACAACATGAAGCTATCTTTTATCCACAACACATATGATTCATTCTGCTCTTGACATATTTCTTTCCATAGCACCCTTGCTTGCAATTTTAAATCTTATATTTATTTCCACAGGATCGTGCCTTCTAGAATCAAGAATTCAGACTGATACTGTATATCAAAAGCAGGAGGTAAGAATGTTTTCCTATTATGTATACTATATTAAACTATGTCAGATTGCATCCAAGTGTGAAGAAATTTTTGTGAGAAGTTGATGAAATTTTTATGCGCAACAAATCCCAGGGGGTACTCCGTAACTTTCAATAGCAAGTATTTGGGGTCTGAAATCTTATATTGAATCGATATTTGGGGTCTGTGAATAATAACAAACAGAAATTCAATATTTGGGGTCCATGAATCTGAAAAAAGGGAGAATCATGCAATTTGGTGCCATTCATTACAGTGACCTATTCAATCATTTGTATGCCTCCTGAAGTTTTGGATCATGAAAAAATGTTTTGGTATTCTTCAAAAACTGAGTAAGATAATGAAGCTTAAAATAAGGTCTCATTCAACAACATTTTAGGGGACTCAGAAATAAATAACAATATTTGGGGTATCCAGAACATTATTAGACTTAATATTTAGGGGTCAACAAATAAATACTGGCAGGGGCAATAAATTTATGTGTGTACATTGTTCATTGGTCCTTGTAGAGCTTGGTATCCTCCCATCTGGGTTGTCTCCATGTTTACACAATGTAGCATATTATAATTTTACATTGTTTGGGTACTTAGTACATTTCAAATGACTTACAAATTCTTTATGGTGATCCTTAAAGCTTTACGTTTCCAAAAACATTTCATCTCATGAGGCGGATTTTGTGGATTATCTACTATGATAGGCAATCGTTTTGTGCACAAATGTTATCAGAAATCAAAACCTTCTAAAGTTTAACAACTGAAGCTGCAAGAACTTTTTTACTGCATGACAGATGTTTGAATTGCATCTGAGACAGCTGTTGTTATCCTTTGAAGTCAAACATTATAAATGGCTTTATGAATGAAAAGATTGATTGAAACTTCATATCAAGACATCCTGAACTTCAACAATAATGGTACCTGTCAGTGGTGTTTTTAAAGCCATTATTCAAAAATGCGTACTGTAATATTAAAAAAATACCTCACTAATATTCACAGTAGGATAACACATTTTTCAAACATGTTTATAATTTTGATTAAAAAAATTCTTGGATGCTGAATCATTGCTATCAACAATTATAAGCAACATTGTTGATGAAAATGTGGTATTAAGTGTAAAACAGAAAGTTTAAAATTATCAAATCTGGGTGTTAGTTACACAATAGCAGACAAATTTTACCATGCTCTATCCAGTTCAGAAATACACCATTTTTAAGCATAGGGCTCAAATCTTTCAAATCTTAAAAAAGGTGGGTGTAAAATTCTATTAAGTTTTTATTTTTATTGAATTGCTTGAAAGAAACTTAGGGTACTTTGCTGTAAATCTGCCGTGTAAATTTTTTGATATCTTGATTATTTTCAAAATGGCGGGGTTTTTGTTTTTGTTGAAAGAATTCATGGAAAATTTTGAAAAAATTTAAATCATCGTAAATCCTAAATCAATAGAAGAAAAATGGTACAATCTTCAAGAAACCATAGTTCATGATGACTCTACAATATGGTGGCAAGCAGAGATCTGCCGCTCTTCTGGTTTAGGATTTAGAAAGTTGATGACGTCACAGCCTCAAATATAATAAATGCCGCCATTTTGAAAATACTAAAGATATCAAAAAATTTCCACGGCAGATTTACAGCAAAGTACCCTAAGTTCTTTTCGAGCCATTTAATTCAAAGAAAAATGGAATAGAATTTTACACCCACCTTTTTAATGATTTGAGCCCTATGCTCCATTTTTATTGCAGTTACACCATACCAGATTTGTTTCACTTTTTCAGTTGCAAGGCTCTGCATTGCATAGCTGTTTTCCTTTGCTTCTTTTTTGGGGAGGCAGTCTCCATTACCTTTGTTTTCAGAATGAGGTTCCAGGGTGACTTCTTTATGGATTCATGCAGCTTATTTTGATGAATTTTGTGGTCGGAATAGCAGACCATTTTCATTGATTTGAAATGCAACATTTCTTGTGGTTTGAAATATGTCTAAGCTTGAAGTATAGGAATTTTCAACCTTTTAAGTTAACTTAGCAGGCAGCATCTCCAAAGCTAGCTACAATCAGTTGTAAAAGTGTTGACCCATTGTAAAAAAGCGATTTTTCTTGCCTTGCACCCCCCCTCCCCCTTTGCAATGTTGAGACCAGTCTAAAAAGTTGTATTTTATGACCCTTGATTAGAAAAACTACGTTTCCTCCGAAACAACATTGCAGTGGGGGGAGAGGGGGGGGGGGCAAAAATCCGTATTTTTCCACAATGGCTCAACACTTTTGCAACTGATTGTAGGCCCTGTAACCAAATGCTTTAAATTTGTGTTGATATGGTTTGATTTCAGGAAGCTAGGCACAGTCCAACTCAGAAAGTTCTTCTGGGTTATGCACGTGTCATGCCCTTGCCCGGGGGATGGGTCCCCAGGGATGGTCAGGGAATTCCAAACAGAGCATAAGATTTGCCCCATGTATGCTGCCCTTGGTCATTTGAAGTCCCCATTTATCATTTGTTTATTGTATTATTCTTTTAACAAACCATCCTGCGGCAACATCAATATCTCGGGGCCTGGGGTAATGTCTCCCGTAAAGTTGCTGAATTCTAACAGAATCACCCGACCATCCCCTGGGACCCATCCCCCGGGCAAGGGCATGACATGTGCATTACTTGGAAACAGATTGTAATTTATCATTTCATAATTTAACTCATATTTCTTGCAGTCTTCAGCCTCTTTTGTTTGAATATTTGTGTTTGTGTGTTGAATTCTCTAACTTCTGTTTCCTGAATTTATAGGCAACATTGATTGTATGGTCAGAAGGAGAAAATGATCTTGCACTCAGTTTTCAAGAGAAAGAGGGATGTGATGAAATTTGGGAGAAAATTTGCCAGGTTGGTATTTTTGTATCTATTATATGTACATGTGTTTCAAACATTGTGATTATTGACTAAACTTTGAAAACAAAAGAGATGCGAGGCTGCAGGAATTTACTTGTCTTACTTTCACAGGCCTTGTGTACATTTGCACTTTCTTGCCTAAGAGTCCTTAAGAATTCTTCAGAAAATTTTAGATTCTTAGAAATGCTTGTTTCAAAATACTTAAAATCTTTCATATCACTCAATAATGCTTATCAGAATTCGTTTAACAAAATCTTAGTATATTTTGAAGTGTCTGTATTTTTATGTTTTGCCATAAATTGGCTTTTGAAGTATAGAAAGTGTGTGCATATTGCAGATTTTTCAGCAAATTTGATTTAATTTAGGTTCAAGGTAAAGATCCATCAGTTGACATCACGCAAGAAGTTGGAGAAGAGGATGATGAACAATTTGAAGAAGTGCAAGATTTTTCCTCCCCCTTCGACCTCCCCCCTTGCGAACTTAGTAAACTAGAAGAAATTGCAGAATTATTTGCAAGTGCATTGCAAACACCACCAAGAAGGGAACGACTAGCTACTGCGATTGAACAAGAACAGTACATTAAAAAACTATTGAATTTATTCCATATTTGTGAAGATTTGGAAACAGAAGAGGGGCTTCACCATCTACATGAGATATTTAAGGCAATATTTATTCTGAACAAGAACTCTCTATTTGAGATGATGCTTGTAGATGAACACATTCTGGATATACTTGGAATATTAGAGTACGATCCAAACGCAAAAGAACCTGTCAAACACAGACAATTTGTTCAAGAAAAATCACGGTTTAAAGAAGTTATACCCATTACAAGTAAAGATCTCTTACGGAAGATTCATCTTACATACAAAGTGCAATATATCCAAGATATTCTCGTCCCAGTTCCAACTGTTTTTGAAGATAATATGTCAACGCTTAGTTCGTTCATATTTTTTAGCAAGATTGAGATTGTAAATATGATTCAGGTGAGTGCTAAAGTTTCAAATTTGAAAATTTTGTATGATCAGTTTCATCCTCATCCAACAAACAAATATTTTGTTCCTTCTTATTACCATTTTCATCGAGAAGGGTTTCTTTTCTCAATTAGGAATTGTATTGACAGGGACTTAAAAACTTTAAGAAACCTAATTTGGCAGGCCTCGTTATTGTGCGCGAGCACGTGAGTGCTGCTCGCAGGCACAAAATATCATCACACATTAGTTTCTGGCACCTTTACTGTACTCAGAGTGCTTTAATGGCAGGCACATTCCCCCCAACCGTTTGCTCTCAGGCACAGTATACTTTGAAACTGAACAACATGCAGATTATACAAAATTGTTTGAGCAGGTTTGGGAAGCCACATTNCCAACAAACAAATATTTTGTTCCTTATTATTACCATTTTCATCGAGAAGGGTTTCTTTTCTCAATTAGGAATTGTATCGACAGGGACTTAAAAATTTTAAGAAAGCATTATCTTGGCAGGCCTCGTTAGTATGCGCGAGCACGTGAGTGCTGCTCGCAGGCACAAAATATCATTACACATTAGTTTCTGGCACGTTTACTGTACTCAGAGTGCTTTGATTGCAGGCACATTTTCCCAATCATTTGCTCGCAGGCATACAATACTTTTAATGAGGCATGTCGTTAGTTGTCTTAAGTTTTGGATTAAGGTTGAAATTGAACGACATGCAGATTATACACAATTGTTTGAGCAGGTCTGGGAAGCCACATTCGAGGGGCGAGGCCCAAGGAATTATTATTTTTAATAGAACTCATCAAAGGAAAGCCGTGATTAGCATGGACAAATTTGATATGCAAATGGTAGAAAATAGTATGGACAAAAGAACATATACAACAACAACATCCATTAGGTTGTGTGGTTCTCTGCCATCACCACAGTTGTGCATATTTCTATGCATAATTGATATGATCGTTTCTGAGAATCTCAATTTTTATTCATTTTAGGAAGATGAGAGATTTCTTACAGAACTTTTTGCAAGGCTTAAAGATAACGAGCTTTCAGACGGTAAAAGACGAGAACTGGTAAATAAAGATTTTATATTTGCTGCTGGGTGACAAAAATAAACTTCATGAGCTACAATCTTGGCTAAAATACTTGGGAAAAATCACTAAATTGCCCAAATTCGGCCGTTGATTACGTGCCTTCCGCTCCCCCCGTTTCAATGTGATTGAATCAAACGCCATTCGACCTTTTCAACATTGAATTAGGGGGGGGAGGGGGGACTAGAAGGTCCTAATCTTACATTTTTCGTCTCGATGTTTTAGGAAACATCACAACAACACTGAAAATTTCTTATGTCCCAGCTATTTTCGACCAGGATTGTTGATCTCCTACAGCGCATTAGGCCTAATTAGTCTATGTTTTGAAGCTGTATTGTCACGAGTCTCAGTTTGAAGCCATAACTATCATTCAATTCAATGCAGAAAACTGAGACTCATGTATTCAGTCTAGATCCCCTACAGCTTCACGAAAGCAAAAGTTATGAACACAAATTTGGTATCTTCATGTAGTTGAAAGGCTTAGCTAACCTTTTTAAAAACTACTTTGATTCCTTCATTTCTCCGTCGAAGTTGAACTATCACCCTTTTTTCAGTCCATGTTTTGTAAGATGTTAACAAAAAGCTGAGATCCAAATTGGCTTGAGAACCCAAAATTTGGAAAAGGAGCAGACATCAGTCTTTTTCAAACAACAGTTTTCCCCCAGACGACTTCAAATCTGTTTCTTTGTTAAACCTTAAAGAGATGAATGGCAATTATTTCACTGTAATACCCCATTCACACAACCAGCTTTATCTAAACCAGGTTAAATTTTAACCAATCAAATGCATTCGATTTGTTGGATTCAGCAATCAAAATGCAACATCCGATAACTTGATTTATTCTTAGCTGGTTTAACTTGCAAGTGTGAATGGGTTATAAGTGAGAAATGTAGGATTCGAAATCCTTATTAATCCTGTTTTTCGAACAGTGGTAGTTGCAGCTCAAATTGACCAAGTAGCATCTCAAAAGACAACCAAACCTGTCAACTAAATAGTGATACACAGCATCTGTCAATAACTTCTTGTGATTTCAGGAAGCTCACTATGATCTATCTCGTGAAGTGTTTTTGGGACGCCCTGCACACGTGCAAGGAGTTTTTCATCACTTCTTCCATTGTCAAACTCTAACAATTCCATTGAGTTTACTGAATTTTTAACAAATTATTCTGATTAGAACATGGGTAGTAGGAAAAGCGGNTATTTTGTTCCTTCTTATTACCATTTTCATCGAGAAGGGTTTCTTTTCTCAATTAGGAATTGTATTGACAGGGACTTAAAAACTTTAAGAAACCTAATTTGGCAGGCCTCGTTATTGTGCGCGAGCACGTGAGTGCTGCTCGCAGGCACAAAATATCATCACACATTAGTTTCTGGCACCTTTACTGTACTCAGAGTGCTTTAATGGCAGGCACATTCCCCCCAACCGTTTGCTCTCAGGCACAGTATACTTTGAAACTGAACAACATGCAGATTATACAAAATTGTTTGAGCAGGTCTGGGAAGCCACATTCGAGGGGCGAGGCCCAAGATTTTTAATAAAACTCAAAGGGAAGCGTAATTGGCATGGACAAATTTGATATGCAAATGGTAGAAGATAGTAAGGACAGAGGAACCGATACAACAACAACAACAACAACAGCCACTAGGTTGTGTGGTTCTCTGCCATCACAACAGTTGTGCATATTTATATACATAATTGATATGATCGTTTCTGAGAATCTCAATTTTTATTCATTTTAGGAAGATGAGAGATTTCTTACAGAACTTTTTGCAAAACTTAAAGATAACGAGCTTTCAGACAGTAAAAGACGAGAACTGGTAAATGAAGATTTTATGTTTGCTGCTGGGTGACAAACAAGAAACTTCTCAAGCTACAATCTTGGCTAAAATACTTGGGACAAATCACTCAATTGCAGTACTACGGCCGTTGATTACGTGCCTCCCGCTCCCCCTTTTCTGTGTTGATTGAATGAAACACCATTCGACCTTGTCAACATTGAATTAGGGGGAGGGGGGACCAGAAGGTCCTAGCCTTACTTTTTCGTCTCGATATTTTAGGAAACATCACAACAACACTGAAAATTGCCTATGTCCCAGCTATTTTTGACCAGGATTGTAGATCTCCTATAGACTGACGACGTGATTCCTTGTATTCGTTCAACGTTTTAAATCTGATGTGTTTATTTTCTCTCATACAAGGACTCGCGACCAAACAGATTCTAAACAGAGACTAAAATCTGAAGAAAAATCGAACGTCTTCTATCCTTTGAACGTCGATAAGAAAAATCGAATGTCGCTTTGAACGTCGCTTCGCTTCGAAAAGGCGAACTTTGATCTAATGAGCCAATCAAACGCTAAGAATAGGCACGTGGTCTAACCTTATTAAGAAAGTCGAGATTTGATTGGATGTGCCCTAAATGCGGCGCAGTAGGCCTAGTTAGTCTCTGTTTTGAAGCTGTATTGTCATGAGTCTCAATTTGAAGCCATAACTATCATTTAATTCAATGCGGAAAACTGAGACTCATGTAATCAGTCTAGATCTCCTACAGGTTCACGAAAGCAAAAGTTATGAACACAAATTTGGTATCTTCATGTAGATGAAGGGCTTAGCTAACCTGTTTAAAAAATACGTTGATCCCTTCATTCTCCGTCGAAGTTGAACTATCACCACTTTTTCAGTCCGTGTTTTATAAGATGTTAACAAAAAGGTGAGATCCAAATTTGCTTGGGAACACAAAATTTGGAATAGGAGCAGACATCAGTCTTTTGTCTTTTGCAAACAAAAGTTTCCCCCAGACGACTTCAAATCTGTTTCTATGTTAAACCTTAAAGAGATGAATGGCAATTATTTCACTCTAATACCCCATTCACACTGACACAGTTAAACCAGCTTTTTCTAAACCAGGTTAAATTTCAACCAATCAAATGCATTCGATTTGTTGGATTCACCAATCAGAATGCAACATTCGATAACTTGGTTTATTCTAAGCTGGTTTAACTTGCAAATGTGAATGGGTTATAAGTGAGAAATGGAGGATTCGAAATCCTTATTAATCCTGTTTTTCGAACAGTGGTAGTTGCAGCTCAAATTGACCAAGTAGCATCTCAAAAGACAACCAAACCTGTCAACTAAATAGTGATACACAGCATCTGTCAATAACTTCTTGTGATTTCAGGAAGCTCACTATGATCTATCTCGTGAAGTGTTTTTGGGACGCCCTGCACACGTGCAAGGAGTTTTTCATCACTTCTTCCATTGTCAAACTCTAACAATTCCATTGAGTTTACTGAATTTTTAACAAATTATTCTGATTAGAACATGGGTAGTAGGAAAAGCGGAATCTGTTTTAGGTTTATCCANAGGATTCGAAATCCTTATTAATCCTGTTTTTCGAACAGTGGTAGTTGCAGCTCAAATTGACCAAGTAGCATCTCAAAAGACAACCAAACCTGTCAACTAAATAGTGATACACAGCATCTGTCAATAACTTCTTGTGATTTCAGGAAGCTCACTATGATCTATCTCGTGAAGTGTTTTTGGGACGCCCTGCACACGTGCAAGGAGTTTTTCATCACTTCTTCCATTGTCAAACTCTAACAATTCCATTGAGTTTACTGAATTTTTAACAAATTATTCTGATTAGAACATGGGTAGTAGGAAAAGCGGAATCTGTTTTGGGTTTATCCAATGGTATCAAGAATCAGAATTATTAGGCCTACCTTTGTGCATGTTTTCTGTGTCGATCTTCTCCGTTGTCATGTCGATTTTGCATTTTCGGAAGGCTGCAGTCGCTTTCCATCCACCTATTCAACAAGCGCCATGTTTTTTAAAGTTGTTTTATGCTGTTCCTTAAAATGGCGCTTGTTGGATAGGTGGACGGAAAGCGACTGCAGCCTTCTGAAAATGCAAAATTGACAGGACAACGGAGAAGATCGACACAGAAAATATGCACAGAGGTAGCCCTAATAGTTCTTATTCTTGATACCACTGGATAAATCCAAAATACATTCCGCTTTTCCTACTACCCATAATTAGACTGCAAAAGTTCTCTGCCAATGAGTTTTAATTTTTAGATAATCTTTGCACTTATGTTATTGGAAGTTTGATTATGTCTACAGATTTTATTGATGCAAAAATTGAAGGCTATTTTACTGTGTTCTTCGTAGGTTTTATTTTTGAAAGAATTGTGTCATTTATCACAAACATTGCAGCAGCACAATCGAGATACTTTTCTGAAGGTAACTTAACTTTTAGTGCATTTTAAATGTTTCTTCTTGTTGTAAGTTAAACAATCATCCAAGCAGTCGTTTTTATAAATATTTCATTTGACCTCATGTTACCTCATTAAATAGTAGGTTTTAAGTAGACACAAACCGTTTGCAAATGTCAATCGAACAATTCAGATCCATCGAACGAATGATCAAGCAAACGGTTTATAAAGAGCGATTTTATTGATGAAGAAAAAAAATGCGTGAAAACGTCTATAAAGTTGAAAATTATTTTCAAATAATTAGGTGTTTGTATCTTCCAATGACAACAGTCCACACTCAACCCCAATGTTTGTAAGGCTATGTCCTAGCGGCAAATCACTGATTTTTTTCTTACACATTTCTTGAAATCACAAAAAATCACACTAAAAAATTCACAAAAATCGCAAAAAAAATCATACAAAAACGACAAAAATCGCAAAAAAATCACAAAAATCACCAAAAAATCACACACCATATCACAAAAATCAAAGAAAAATATCTTGTGATTTTTAAATCACAAAAATCATGTACACTATTTTGAGAAGCGATTTGCCCCTCGGCTATATCTACCCTCTCATTAACGATATGGAAGCAAAAGTGCAAGTCTCACGAGTTGTATGTTGTTGTTGTTGTCAAAAAATCTATCANTGTGATTTTTAAATCACAAAAATCATGTACACTATTTTGAGAAGCGATTTGCCCCTCGGCTATATCTACCCTCTCATTAACGATATGGAAGCAAAAGTGCAAGTCTCACGAGTTGTATGTTGTTGTTGTTGTCAAAAAATCTATCAAACAGAAGAGGTTATGTACATATGTACATGTTATCTTCGGAACTAGTTTCATCCTTTCTCGAGGATCATCCTCCAATGATTTTTTTAATTGATTCACGCTGTATAATAAGTGGTACGCTATATTTGTAATTGCAACCGACAATGATGCCTCTAGTATATATTCTGATTATATTATTGCCCTTGCTTTACTCTGAACTGCATCGAATTTCATTAACAGGCGCTATCTGGTCATGGCCTCTTGTCTACCTTAGGAACATTAGTGGTAAGTGATCTTTGTGGGATCTGCCATGGATTTACTTTTTGATTGGCCTCAGCTTCTTGGGTCATAGCTATTAATAATTCACAAGGAATCCTGTCGTGGGTGTATATTTTGTCGTTTAAAACAATTTTATTATGTCTTTGTTAAATATAGTACAGAAGAACTAACGTTGCCTGCCTAGCAAAAAGCTAACCTAACAAAGGTTCTTCTTTCTGTGGACTAAAATATCAGAAGAATGCATTGCGAGCAAGAGGGCGCTTTCGTGCTTCTCAAAAGGCTTATAAATTGGATTATTTCAGCGTCTGCACTTTGTTTGAAAAACCCAATTTCAGAACAGTTGCTCAAAACTATTAGCGTGAAGTTTTTTTTCATTCATTGCTTTATTTTAAGTAGGCTGGAAAGATTTTTAGCTATATTACAACTAATTTAGGCCTACTATGCCTGCCGCATCCAGGTTTGGGACCCTTTGTTTAACGTCCCTTCCTAACCGTTCTTTCTTTCGAAGGTAGTGTTTAACATACTTTAAGACAACTCTGAATGCTATTACGAAATTGAATGATTTGTTTCGAACCTTTGAGAGCTTGGTTGTGCGTGAAATAAGCATATTTTCATATTTCATTCTTTTAAGGAGGCTTGCCCTTCAGCAGAAGCTGTTTTTCAAGGGGCCCTCTAAAAGCAATGTCACCGCCCGGGCACGAACCGGGGACCTTGCGCGTGTGAGGCGCACGTGATAACCACTGGTGACTTCATTAACTAGTGTTTCTTTACGTCTTGTAGACATTGGAGGATTCAGCAGCTAAGTCAGCGATTGTGGACATACTATGTATCATTGTTGAATATAATCCATCCACTGTCAGAGATTACCTCGTAAAAGAAGCTAACAACGTAGAGGAGGTACGTAGCTAATGTGCTTGCATTGAGTAGCCCAAAGAAGCATACACAATGTGTCCTAAAACATATCACTTCAGAATACAGACCATGTTTCTGCCGAAATCTGAAATATGATCTCTCCTTCTGTCCTTGTTGCTTTTAAACCCAGTCCGAGCTAGAACATTTCTCTAGTTTATGATGTGACAAGAATTTACCATGTAAGGGTTGAAATGGCTGGTAGGATACGAGAAAGAGCTGCTTTAAATTGAAGACATTTACCGTAGAACTCAAGAACTCGTCAGTTGCATTCAATGAGGAGGCCTCGATTCAGCGTAAATGTTCTTACATGCCTGTGCCTATTTCCTGAAGATAGAAACGTTTGTTGCATGCTCAGTTTACCAGTATCCTATCCAAGTTTGTCCTCTGCTAACCAGATGCTGTAACAGTTTTCCAATTCTCCTAAATTTGCTTTCCTGTTGACGATTGTATTTTTCTATAACCTTTTAGGACCAGCTGCTCATCAACTTGCTAATAGACCTAATGATCCGTGGTTCTGATAGCAGTAAGTACTTTACTTGTAGTCAGAAAATCCTTATTATCAAGCGAAGCTAATTTTGAAGTGTTTGATTCAAAGATCATTATATGGAGCCAAGAGTTTAATTCGGCCGTTATTTGTGGAGTTATCATTATTACATCGACAAAAGTAATGGCAATAGTGTGAACAAACTTCTCTTCGCCATTATCTGTTATTTGGACTAACATAGGACATGCAAATGCTCCTTGTATAACAATATCGTTATTTTCTAATTCATTTCATTCAACCGAAAATAACTACATTTATTTAGTATCTAATTACAGTTATATCTAAGAGTCTTTCATAACAGTAGTACTGGTCAGTTTAGCACTTTGCGAAAAGACATGTGCATGACATACAAGTAAATTAGGTAAATAAGACAAGACGAAAATTCTACAAAGTTGTATCACATAGCATACAATTGATGAGCCATCCAGGTTAGATCATTACAGTAGCCTGTCAGGGCTTATCATTATGGGATGGCAAATCGAATATCGATAGATAAATCAAATACAATTAACATCCACTACTTGATATTGCCGGTATACTAAAATCTTATGGGAGGGGTGGAGAGGGGTTTCTGATCAGCAACGAGCTA
>REGM01000038.1:1188586-1204317 GCA_004194415.1 Aurelia aurita
GGCATACCGGAAAAACCGGACCCTATGACCTTGAGACCCCTATGACCCCTAGGACCATTAAGTACTGAATTTTAAAAGGACCCTTAACATAGACGGGTCATCCCCTCTAAAAAGGCAGTGTTCTCAAAATATATTATGCTAATCAGCTGACTCCTGCTAATATTGTTCAAATTCAAGTTCAAATTCAAACACTGCCTTTTTAGAGGGGATGACCCGTCTATGTTAAGGGTCCTTTTAAAATTCAGTACTTAATGGTCCTAGGGATCATAGGGGTCTCAGGGTCATAGGGTCCGGTTTTTCCGGTATGCCCTATTTATTAGTAATGCATTTTATAATTAGGTTCTAACTTATTATGCTCGGAAAAGACTTATAGAAATACATTCATAGGCTATAGAAAAGAATATTGTTCACCTTGTTGGCCTCATAGAAGGCAATGCATGCAAGATCTCCATACAGACGACATGTTACTTGACTTGATCAATTCGCGCTCGAAAATCAGACTTGGGGTAAATGAAGCCATTACAAAACATAGCGTCGCACTGGGATTTTGAGAGTGTCTCGTTTATTTATGAAAATTAATCAATTTCAAAAGCTTGGAGGCTGTTCAAATCATACCAAAATTTTAGTGGATAGATAGGTGAATGTCTAAAAGGAAGGTTGACTTTGAAGAAGTGACGAGCAACTTACAGCTGATGGAGTTTATGGCGCTGTTCACAAAATTATCGTCGCAACAGCAAGTCTCTCACAGGTTTCTGAGACTAAATTTATGGTTTGCTTTCGAGAACAGCTTATTCATGCAATTGTTTCATTGATTTAGGTCTGATTGACGATTGCTACCTATCCTTTCCCTACTCACTATCGCGAGGGAGAATATAATGGCAATTTTATACAACTTTTTCAAATTTCCTACAGAAATCTGTAGACATTCTGAAGATTTACTCCAAAACAAGGTGGCGTCATATTTTCAACGCTGCTGTGACGTCATGCCGTCTGTATGAATAACGACACGGCATTCCTGGTGCATTTTATGTGTTCTTGCTTCTCATTGATGCATGCACAACATAGAGCCATCTTTTTCGCTGTTGCATACATGTATGACATAACTATCTTCTTCGCCCGACAGGTAGATCTTCGTTGCTACTTTGCTTACTACGAATGCTGTTAGATCCAGAAAACATGAGCCTAAGCGTAAATGTAAGTATAAGCACTGTCACAATCATGTCCCGATACAGGCTTTTATGGTACGCTACGTGGCTAGGTTTTTACCGTATTTTCATTCATACCTCCCACAAATGTATTTTTCCTTTAAATAAAGGAAGCTACCTAGGGTACTAAAGACCCATGTCAAGTTCTGTTCAAAATGTCCTATCTTATGTTTGCTGTTAAATTTTGATACAACGTGTTGATATAAAGTAATTTCAATTTGATAAACACTATGTTGTTTTGTTTACAGTTGTTTCTTGCATTCTTTTGATACCTTCAGCTAACAGACGTTGTTGTTTTTAGAAAATGGAGAAATCAGAGTTTCTGGCTTTCTTTTACAAACACTGCATGCATGTTTTAACTGCACCGTTATTTGCTTCTACTGCAGCTGGGGACAAACCACCAAATGGTATGTTTAATTGCCACTGAAAATTGTTTCTTAATAATTGACTTCTTATAACTATATGTTTTAATTTAAAGGGAATCTATGCATATAAGAGTGGCTCAAGCCACTTGCGGTTGAATTCTAGCCAATCAGATATCAGTATTTCCTGTTTACATAGATCTGTTACCCAAATATGGTTCGATGCCTGTCAAAGCTTATTGTCCTGGCACTGCTGTTTTGATTACATGCTTATGTATGCTTAGATTCCCTTTAAAGAAGATAATCGAGATATAGCTTTCTCAGGGTGGCCATTTTCTAGGATACTGTGGTTCCAACATTAGATTTTACTTCTCATCACGATTACTTTCCAAATCACTAATTCCAGTTTGTGTTTAGGACGTGGCATAAATTATTCCTTTGTTTCTTGACACCTCCTCACGATCAATGACCGTGTGACCGTAATGTTTTCCTGACGCTGCTTTAGAATTTATTGAACAAACATTGTGTAATGACTCTAAAACTTTCTTTTCGTTTTAGATGATTATAAAAACGCAGTTACACTGGATCATATCATTGACCTCCTGTCCTTCTTCGTGGAGCATCATACATATCATATAAAGAATTACATCATCAGCAAGGACTTGCTTCGAAGAGTACTCGTTCTAGTCCAGTCGGATCATAAATTCTTAGTTTTAGGTAACTACTGTTGATCTTTTATCGTTGATTTAAAGGGGCGTGTGCAACCGGCATGCTTTGTGGCATCTTTTTGTGGTCTCTTTGTTGTTGCCATTTTCATGTTTCACGAAAATGGCCGCCAACAAAGGGGTGCAAGGTATGCTGGTTGCAAAGGCCCTTGAATGGCCAAGNCTGTCCTTCTTCGTGGAGCATCATACATATCATATAAAGAATTACATCATCAGCAAGGACTTGCTTCGAAGAGTACTCGTTCTAGTCCAGTCGGATCATAAATTCTTAGTTTTAGGTAACTACTGTTGATCTTTTATCGTTGATTTAAAGGGGCGTGTGCAACCGGCATGCTTTGTGGCATCTTTTTGTGGTCTCTTTGTTGTTGCCATTTTCATGTTTCACGAAAATGGCCGCCAACAAAGGGGTGCAAGGTATGCTGGTTGCAAAGGCCCTTGAATGGCCAAGCCAATTTTCTATTCCATGTTGCAAACAATAAAATACTTCGCGTTTGACAGAAGAATTCTTTCGTAGCAATTTTTAAAGCAGAGCAGACTCTCTTTTCCTTGAAAAACATTTGAAATTTTCCGCTGGAATTATGTATGTAGGAAAGAAGTTGGGTGAGAGGAACTTAAGATTTTTTGCACGAAAAGTTTCATGACACGAAGTTGTTGCAGGTGAACCTGTGCTTGCAAGAAAGCGGCCTGTATAAGGATTTCTGCTTATTAATAACCAGAGTCCAGCAAAGGTCACGGCTCCACGGCTGTGAGCCGGAGAAAGGTTTTGCTTGTTATTGTCATATTTGAGGAAAGTTTGGTAATTTTTACGAGAAAACTACGAGTAGTTTGGGCTATTTTGGCCACAGCAACTGGTTTATAAATTTTAGGGTTATAAACAACGCAAGGAGTTTCAAACATCTGGTTATTTTCACTTGATGAAATGAGAAAGGTTTAACTAACGAAATTGGTAGTAGGTACTGCATTCCTGTGTCAAGGGAGTTAAAAAGACAAACAGTGAAGCGTCATGAGGTCAAGCAAGCATGGATTCTCGTTGAATTGTCATGTGGGCAACGGCTTGGCTTGGCGCGTCATTGCAACTACTCCAGAATTTCGCAACAGGGCGGTTGTTGAACTAATACTCGTGCTGCTGAATATAACTGATCGATTTCTAAATCCCCAAATCACCACCGACAAGTTTCCTCTTTCTCGAGTCTTTAGAAAATTTGATCGACGATTTTTGATCGTTTTCAGTGTTTTCGAGACCGGAAATTTAAGAAACTCGCTTATATCTCCAGAAGCAGAAGACTACAAAATTTACAAAAAAATCTCAGAATCTAATTCTGGATTTTAGCTAAAGATTAAGTCATAAATCTTCAAAATCGGTCTAGTGTACGATTTATCGTGGCCTGTCAAAAGTGGATAGTCTTTTTTGGCGCACCCGGTATTTAAACAAGAACGTTTCAGATTTACGTACATCTCTAAAATTCGACTAATTGCCTCCATTTCAATATTATTTCCTTCTTCCACGCCTTTTAAGTCCTTATTTTAAAATATGCTGCAGATAAGTGCAGCTGATTTACAAGAGGTGTTCCTCCATATTTTACAATACTATATGCTGCTATGATTAATGGAAAACTAATCTGGCAGTATTTAGACCTTAAAACGCTATACATTTATATTTTCTATGTAACTTTTACTACAAAGTGCTATTACCTTACCCATATTAACCTTCCATATCTTCTTGTAGCTGCACTGCGGTTTTGTCGAAAAATCATTGGTGCTAAAGATGAATTTTATAACCGTTACATTACAAAAGGGAAGCTACTAGGGCCTGTAGTAAAATCTTTTGAAGAAAATGGCGACAAATATAATATGATCAATTCTGCTGTTATAGAGCTGTTTGAATTTATTAAAGTGGTGAGTGATTATTCTTTTTGTTTATTTTCAATCTTGACTGAGGTATTTTGCAGGACATGAAACAATTTTTTCCTTCCTGCGACCAGACAAAAATCATGCTTTAAGTTCCTACAATAATAGAAAAGAGGCAATATCCAGCTTTATTAAAAAGAGGTCAGGTTCCAAAGATAGTAAAACGTGTAGCCGGTTTTATGTAAATTCAAGTATCGTGAAGATAAATGTGGGTGAAGTCGGGAACGCTGAAGTTGGGACCCCATAACAGAAACCAATTATGATTGCTAAATGGCATGAAGGAAACTCGAGTGATTTACTGATCTCATATTTGTTGTATATAATGTAAGTGCAAATTGTACATGAGATTCAATTTATGTTAGGTAACTTTTGCTTGACTGCGTCAGTTGTTTCCTTGAGAAACATGGTGATATATAAATGAAAAAGATATATTTTGAAAAATTTCCTGCAGGATATGAATTGAAAATTTCCTGTCACCGCCCGGTCGCATGGTTGGGTGGGCTTTCATGCCCTCGTATCTAGTGACTCAGTAGCATCTGCTGATCTGGGAAGGGTTTCTTTCCTGGATTCAACTTGTTGCCTTTGATATTTATACGGACAAATTCCTGGTTTATTTCCCAGAGAACCTTTATGTTTTACTTTTAGAAATGTAAAAGAGAACACAAAAAATTGATTCATTTATTTATCAAATTGATTTCCTTGTTTTGTTAATAGGGCCTGCTATTCTGATCTAAATATTAGGACCTTTGAGCTAAATATTATCATCTTACAGAAGAAGTTTGTATAGACTCTATACATATGTAGAATTGCCGATGAGAACACTAACTTAAATTTAGGGTCTGGTTACATAAGCAGGGCTGGCCCTTTTATCCGAGCTGGTCGATTTTAGGCGAGATCCCTCTGTCACTAGGAGACATGTAATCAATCTGAAACATGATTATATGGTAAGTGGGCCAGGCCTGGCAGCCGGGATCCCACTTCAGCATAACAGGCCCAAGGGCTGGCCCTCTTCGAAGGAATGAAACAATGACACTTTTCTCATGTAATTGCTTGGCAGGGCTGGAAACAAGGCTGGCTTCCCAAAGTTTTTAACTGCGCATGCACCAAGCCGCCATATCGCCAATGATTTGGTTTTCCCTCCAAAATTACTTCGCAGCCCTGGGGTGAATTACTCCATGTAATCGCAGGCAACATTTCATCCCTGCTTAAAGAGGCAGCCCTGTTAGCAGGGCCAGCTCTGCTCATGTAATCAGGCCTTTGAAATACCGTAAATTTTGCATAATGCTATTTTCGATGATAGCAAAATGTCCAAATTTGTTGCTTCTAATTTGTGGCAGCTTGATTGTAAAAAGTGGCGTAACTACACCGTACAAAACATCGGTGCTCGCATGTAGAATAACCTTCCTCCTTCCTTCAAGTCAATTTCAAAACATAAAAATTTCAGCAAAAAACTTTAAGAGAACATCATCTCCACATACCAAAATTAACTACAAAAATTTTAATGATTAAGACTTACAAACCAATCATTGATCTCTTACTAACACAATTAATTTACGGCCCAGGTTAGATAAGCTCTGCTTCTCTTGGGTCGTGTAGAATCCTTATTTAACAAAATTATTGGAGAACAAAGAAAGTGCCGTTTTTGAAGTTTTCACTTGTTTGACTTTCTTTCGCCATAAATCAGCAACCACTTGTGAGATTGGCTAGAGCAAGGTCTCAAACTCTAAGTTGAAGTTTATCCAATGCAACTATATCAACAACGGGACAATAGANGGGCCAGCTCTGCTCATGTAATCAGGCCTTTGAAATACCGTAAATTTTGCATAATGCTATTTTCGATGATAGCAAAATGTCCAAATTTGTTGCTTCTAATTTGTGGCAGCTTGATTGTAAAAAGTGGCGTAACTACACCGTACAAAACATCGGTGCTCGCATGTAGAATAACCTTCCTCCTTCCTTCAAGTCAATTTCAAAACATAAAAATTTCAGCAAAAAACTTTAAGAGAACATAATCTCCACATACCAAAATTAACTACAAAAGTTTTAATGATTAAGACTTACAAACCAATCATTGATCTCTTACTAACACAATTAATTTACGGCCCAGGTTAGATAAGCTCTGCTTCTCTTGGGTCGTGTAGAATCCTTATTTAACAAAATTATTGGAGAACAAATAAAGTGCCGTTTTTGAAGTTTTCACTTGTTTGACTTTCTTGCGCCATAAATCAGCAACCACTTGTGAGATTGGCTAGAGCAAGGTCTCAAACTCTAAGTTGAAGTATATCCAATGCAACTATATCAACAACGGGAAAATAGAAGTTACAGCTCCTTCACAGCAGCCGCACAAATGGAGCACAACTTTTTTGGGACACCCTGTAGTCTTTAATTTTCACACAATTCTCCGTTTCTTTGCTGATTATTGCCACATTATAATCTCATAATAGTATTATCTACTTTTTACTTTCATTACAGGAGGATATAAAATCATTATGTACATACGCCATAGAAGAGTACATGGAGACATTTGACAAAGTCAACTATGTTCAGACATTCAAGGGATTGAAAATGAGGTTTGAACAGGAGAGAGATCGACAAAATAGAAAAACTATCGACAGGTTTCTTTCTTTTTACTTACTCCGTATTTTCCATTTTATGTTATCATCATCAAATTTTTGATCTGGTACTTAACGCAATTCAGTGAAAAAATCTTAGACTGCGTTCACACGATGCCGGCACATTTTGAAAACGGTGAAAAATGCAACAGTAGCAAAATTTTAGCTAGCGTTCACACGATACCAGCACAATTTCAAAGCGGTATAGTAGGAAATTTGACGGTAGCAAACTTGTTGCAATCTCTCCAAGAATTTGATGCTTATGAAAATGTAAATGTACCTAAGTACCTAAAAGTATCTAAATGTACTTACACCTTAAGAATCTATCAGCCTCGTTTTGAAAGTGTCGAAAAATGTTCCGTTTTCGAGTGTTCACACGATGCCGTTTTCAAAATGTGCCGGTTAGAGATCTGTTTTCAAAATTTATCGTTTTTAAAATCTGCCGGCAAAAAATGAGCTGTTTTCGTTTGAACACTCGAAAGTATGAAAGTTTCACTGTTTTCAAATTGTGCCGGTATGGTGTGAACGCAGTCTTAAACTGCTTTCCATAATCAAATTTGATGCGATTGTTCATTTCTGATGAATAAAAAATAGTGGTTTCGGCTTTGGTTGCAGCAGGTAGGGAATGACAGATGGTCATCCCAAATAGGGTAGATATTCAGTGGTTGCATTTCCTGTTTCTCAAGGACTTTTTATATGAGAATCTAGAAAATACATTTAAGAGTTTCATACTGCAGAATGAAGCCATTACTAACATGGTCGAAGCTGAAAAGCCATGTTGAAGTTTCTCTTCATTCATGTGTAAATTTTGATGAGTAGATATATTTAATTTATTAGCTATTTTACAGGGCAGTTTGGAAATCAGTATTGTAACTGTATACTTAACCCTGTGTAAAGAATATAAAATGAAATGACATGAGTGTTTATGCATTGTTCGATCAATCTGGGCGAAAAAGGTTCTGCCAAAGCTGAAATCTTCTGGAACTATGTTCTTAGATGCTGATACAGTTTGCAGCTCTGGACCATACTGATCCGATTAGGCATCCTCAGGGTTAGTCCTCTTTTCTTTTTTGTCATTCGGTGCTTTAGCAAATCTTGTTTAATATATATGCTTGAAAACCCAGCATTGATTCAAAACCGGCCCATACTTAAACCCCAGAGTATAATCGGATAGTTTCGTTAGATACACTTTCCTACTCAGAGATTTCACATATCCTTACACCCTAAACTCGATTTAAAAATCCAGCGTCAATTTTCAGCAACCATGATTAAAATGTTCATGCTTTTATCAGTTAGTTAATTTATGTTTTTTATTTTATTCCAGGAACGCAAACCACGGTATAATCCATCTAAACTCATCAAGATTCAAACGAGACGCACGTGACTTAGACGAGGATGAGGAGATCTGGTTTGACAGAGAAGACGACGAGGACATGGGAACCCTATCACCTCAAAACGATGAAAAACCGAAGCCGAATTCAACGCAAAAATTTAATGATATCGATATGATAGATACTTTAAAACGGACTGCTAATAACTCAGTGGCGCCCACGAGTCCTACTATTGTAACGCAGCCATCTGCCGTCAAAAATATCACTGATTCGCCCCCGAAAGCATCACCCCTGGCGTCGTTAACGTCGATAGCTCCATCAGTTAATTCTCGAAAGGTATGTAGTTTTGTGTTTTTGATGAGTTTTTGCAACAAAGACACACAAGAAAGCATTTATTTGGATCCAAACGTTAAGGCACGTAAACTTGATAAGCACTAGGCATCAGTAGATATCACCAAAACTTTCATCAGTGATTTAGATCGTAAGGCTCCTCTAATGTCTCGTTCAATTCCTATCCTGACCACCCCTCCCCCCGGGTCACCCCCGGGTATTTGCTCAGAAAATATTCCCCGCCCCCGGGCATTCGACAGTAAAAATTTCACCGGCCCCCAGGGCATTAGACAACAAATAAATAATAAATGATAATAAAACCGAATTTTTTAACAGGATGGAAACTTCAACAATTATAAAATCGTTGTTATCAACGTTTGTCCTGTAAAAATAAAAGTGTTTAAAAAGAAAAAATATATTACAATTGTAGGTCTAGAACGCAGTTTTACAGGAGCTTTGCATTATACAGTTACTGATTATTGTTGTTGTTGTTGTAGATTTATTTTCATTCGATTTCAATTCGACTGGGAATATGAGGCAAGCAATTTTTATTTACCCCTGGGCTGCCTGGGGGGGGATGGTCAGGGTAGGAATTGTACGATNCCGGCCCCCAGGGCATTAGACAACACCAGGAGCTTTGCATTATACAGTTACTGGGAATATGGCATATTCTCAGTACCCGGCCCCCGGGCATTGGCCAGAAAAATTTTCCTTGCCCCCGGGCATTTGTGCAAGCAATTTTTATTTACCCCCGGGCTGCCCGGGGGGATGGTCAGGGTAGGAATTGAACGACACATAACAGGCATGTTTCGCAATGTCCGCAAAGACTACTTGCAAAAGGTACTTTCAACAATTTGTTTTGCTTCCGATAATATCTTGAAAAATAGACATTTTCAGACAAGATATTGTCGACTTGTTATTATTTATTTCGCTCTTCTTTTGAGATATTTTGATATGCACAAAGCAATGTGGCCTGTAGTAGAATACTTCAAGATCAAAATCTCAGGCACTTTCAGAATAAGTTCTATCCGCGAAAAAGCCTTAGCGTTCCAAATCGTTTCATTGATATGTCAGCACTAGCTAGGTATTCCAGGCTGCGTCGTAGCTAGCATGTAGGCAAAATTCCATACCTGTCAGTGTCATTTCTGTACTCGCTATGCTATTGCTTTGATTTCGTCTTAAGGTAGCTTTTTGATCAGAAGTCTCATAGCAGGGCATGAAAGGGTACTCTACCATGTGACCAGTCAAGTGGTTGAGGACGTAGCCATTTTCTTGTGTTATGTGTGTATTTGTTAAGAAAATATTTGAAGGAAGTTTTTTATTCTATTTTTTTATATTCATATAAAAATTTACAAAACATGTTACATCCTACTATACTTTCTAATTACTATACAACTATACAACACTACAACACTACAAGGACGATAACATGGGGAGCAAAAAGGCATGACTGCCCTATGGCCATAACATGAAACAAAAAACAATACGAAAACAACATGCGAAGATACGACGAGAGAACAAATCATAAACAAACAAGATACAAACTATAAGTTAAGCTACAAGTTAAGGTAGCTGGCAACCAAATATTTGCAAATTTATCTAGAGGAAGTTTTTTCAGGTCGCATATGCTCAAGACTTCACAATTCCTTTTCTCTTCGTTTTCTCTAATTGGTGACCACCAGGGTTCCTCAGTATTANGTTACATCCTACTATACTTTCTAATTACTATACAACTATACAACACTACAACACTACAAGGACGATAACATGGGGAGCAAAAAGGCATGACTGCCCTATGGCCATAACATGAAACAAAAAACAATACGAAAACAACATGCGAAGATACGACGAGAGAACAAATCATAAACAAACAAGATACAAACTATAAGTTAAGCTACAAGTTAAGGTAGCTGGCAACCAAATATTTGCAAATTTATCTAGAGGAAGTTTTTTCAGGTCGCATATGCTCAAGACTTCACAATTCCTTTTCTCTTCGTTTTCTCTAATTGGTGACCACCAGGGTTCCTCAGTATTATTCTGTTAAAGAGATATTATTTTGTTAAAGCGCTCTCTAATTCGCAATGAATTATTAGGGGACGGGGACATATTCTATTCAAGGATATTTTAGGACTGAATTACCAGCTTTTGAAAGTCAAGTAATGCTGAAAAGGACAGAATCACGAAAGTTATTGTGTAATGATTATGTAAAGTGAGTAAGAATATTTTCTCTGACAGATTTTGAGTTATTTAGAGAATTTACTTGATTATTTCTTTGTAGCTGCCACTTGCTGGACTAGTTGATTACCCTGACGACGATGACGAAGAAGATTCGACCAACAGTGACGAGGAAATGATGTCACCGGCGAAAAAGCAACGACTTGATACAGCTACCTAGACTTCTCTGAATCAAAATATCGCCCATCGCGCCGGTATTGGGGTCATTCCAAAGGAAATCTTAGTGCAGTCACGCCGGTTTTTTACTGGATTCTGCATGCACAAGTACCACTTTACCGGGTGCCCCAAACAACTTCACGAGCTGGATCGGAGCTAGCCCCCTGGAATCAAAAGTTATCGACAAATGCTTTGTATCAGCATTTAGTTGAAAGGCTTGGCTATCTTTTAAGATACTGCTTGATCATTTTAAGTCACGACATATCGCCATAAATCGGATTTAAAGACAATTTAAACTCATATATTGCTCTGTTTAGAGTGGAATAATCGCCATCTTCTTCCAGTCTGCGTTTTATAAAGGTCTTTGGAACCGCTTTTTGGCCAGTAGTCATAGCTTAAAGCAACCGAGTAACATTTCAAAAGATAAGAGTGGCCTTTCAGCTGAGTGCTGATGCAAACATTTTGTTGGTAACGTTTGGTTTAACGAAGCAAGGCGCGATCTGGCTCGTGAAATTTTGTGTTGGGTCACCCGGTAGAGGATGAAACGTTCGCCTAGGAACAGTGAAGGAACTGGTTAAAGAGATAGAGACACGAGCTGATAAAGTATTTGTTATATTTGCAATGTGGAATGGTTTGCGGATATCAAGGGAACCTAGCTGACGAACAGGGAACGCAAATATGCCCCCCCCCAGGACAATAGAATACCAGATATCAGGATAGTTGTGAGTTGTTTTATTTGTGATAAAAAACATTAAGAGGAAGGACCAGGACACTGCTTTGATAAGCTTAGCTTCTCAGTGCATGGGCGTTAAGAAACGTGGTAGTTGTTCCTACAACAGTTTCTTCCTCCCTGTGTCCCTATACCCGTGAAGGTTGTTGTTGTTGTGCCTGGTTTTCCTTGTATCCCTGTATTCTGATTTGAGTGACTGCGAACTGAAGAAAGAATCTGTGAAGAAGATGTGCTTCTTCTTTCTCTGTCTTCTTGTCTTTCCCCTAACGCAGCAACAACAACCTTCACGGGCATAGGGACATGACACAGGAAGGAAGAGACTGTTGTAGGAACAACTACCGCGTTTCTTAACGCCCATGCTCAGTGTCCCAAAACTACCTTCGGATGCTAGGTAGAGATTAAGAAAGAAAAGCGGAAAGAAATTTTAAAGCTGGCTAACGTAATCAAATTTTAATGAATTTCCAAAAAGTCTTGCTTTTTATTGGGTCACCCTGTATTCTCAAACCTATCCGATAAAGGACCAAAGGCTGTGCATTATTCTTTCGGTTGCACATGAAGTAAAATCTCTTTGCGTCATATACCTGTGGAGTTTTAAGCCGGTTCATGTAATTCACATTAGTACTGAAGGAGTACGGACGGTGTAATCATGTTTAAATTTGATATGTCAGGCTTTTACTTGACGAGAGTTTTTTTAGGTCAACTGAACGTTTATTTAAGATTTCTCTCCAAGTTGAAAATATATATAAATATGTATACTGCCAAGGACTTTAGCTGTATATCTTAGTATTGTTAAGTGCAGGCGATTATATCTCAAAAGTAAACTCAAACTTCATTTGAAACAGATAATTCTTTTTAGTAATTTTAGACGTATTGGCTGCCAGTCCAGCTAATTTCGTAATCGTGAACCCAGGAGTTTGCTATCTCCATGAACATGCTTTTGCAATTTAAGCTGCTACATTGGCGGCAAGTTATGGTTAAATTACGACTGGCTATAAGACAAGCCATTGCAGCAGTAATGCGACGTGGCCCGCATCGTCGAGATAGTTTGCCATCCGTGAGTACCTTCGAGCGTCGCGTTTTTACCGTTTCTGTACCCCCAGTAGGAAGGAGCTTCTCAAGCCTACAGTTCTCCCAAAGGCAGTGACGTAGGAGATGGGTACCATACCCCTTTCCCCAACTTCTCGGTCAAATTTTAGGCTCAAATTAGCCCTTTCCTCGGTCTTGAAGCTTGCTCTAGTGATGCCCTAATAAATACATTTAATAGTACCAAGCTGTTTTATGAACATTCTCGAGAGAACGGTGCTCCCCCCCCCCCCTCCCAGTAAGAACTGCTTTCTAGAACCAAACAAAGGAGAGTACGTGCGTATTTAGATCGTAGGTTCACCATGAAACTCTGCTACCTCCTCGCTGCCTCCTCGCTTCATTGCACTTTCTAGAAGGCAGATTAGTCCTTACATGGTTTAACTTTTGACGTTATTTCCAATCTTTGGTGATATTTCCAAAGATTCTGAGCGTATTGAACACATCGTACTTATTCGCGTAACGAAACTACTGTTTTTAAAGTCTGTTTTAAAAGTTGGAATAGTTTTCGTGGTAAAAGAAAAAAGTCATCTCACTTGACGACGTCATTTTGGCAAAAAAGTGGCCTTCCTCCCCCCTCCCCCCCCCCTCTTAGTCGGTTTAAACTCAAATTGGCGAGGCTATTTGGTCTTTCTGCAAAGCGATATATAAGTCTCAAAACTTTTAAAACGGACGTTAGAGGATTGTCTTGAAACTGTCTTACGATATGGGTATCCAACCGGAAACCGTTTTCACTGGTAATTGCTATCGCTGAGCGAATTTCTTCGTAAGGTGAAGCAAATTTGTTAGGCTTCGATCATGTCAAACCCAGATAATTTCTTGACACAGGTCCATCTTTGCGAAGTGTGGTCTAGCAATTAAAATCTATCTCATATTAGATGTCACGTGAGATTTGCGATAACGCAAAATTACTCGTGCAAAACACTTCAATCGTCTTTCTTCGCGGACATTCTCACGTGGCACCTAATTTGAGGCAGACTTTAGCTTCTCGCCGAAGTATTCGCCTCTGAAAGAAACAGAGCCGTTAACAGGAAACAGAATCTCTCCCCAATACTGTCTACTTTCCTGCCATAGATTGTATCTCTAAGAGGTATGATCTATGTTTGCATTGTAATAATACTGTTATTGCTTTTATCGTAACTTTTTAAACATTTTAAGTTTATACGTTTCAGTCCTAAAGTACTCTATGTGTGAATGTGCAGTTATTTCTGTGTCTTTCCCTTGACCATCATGAATAGTTAGGCAATTTGAATTCGTAATAATAATCGTTAATCTCTTAACTGTAAATACTGAAAACGCCATAGATTAAAAGCACTAAACGTATCGGGCTGTGCCCTTCGTCAGTAGTAAAGAAACTTAGCAGAAACGAAGATTATAGAAAAGAAAGAATGTTTAATAGAATGGTTGGATCGAGCAAGCAATGGAAGAATGTGACGAGCGAAAATAGAATAGAACGCTCAGAAGCAAGAGAAAATGAAATTATAAAAAGGAAAATTGCTTATTGAGACCTTTCGGAACACGTGTGTCCAGTTTTAAAATAATTCTTTTTTCTAATGTCTTTCTTTTCCGCGAATCTATAGGAGCATCTAACAGTCCGATAATGGTCATATCTTGAATGGAATGTCCTGCCGAATTAAAATGTTGCGAAACATTAATGTCACTCTGGTCCTTCTTTCTATCATCTTCATGAAGTTTATGCTCCACGTTCCTCAGGTGTTCCCCAAATCGTTCGTTTAGTTGTCGGCAGGTTTCTCCAATGTATAAGATTTCACACTTTCTGCATTTAATGGCATAGATCAGGCATGTACAGGTATATCGTTTGTGAACAGTGAAAGAGTTCCTAAGATTTTGAATGGTTGATACTTGAGAGACGTGGTTGCAGCGAGGGTTGCAGGTACGGCATCGTGGATGATTGCAAGGGTAAGTGCCAGGGTGGTCTTCTCGTGTCTTTAATTTGGAACGCACCAAAATGTCTCTCAAGTTGGAATCACGGCGAAATGCCATCAATGGAGGTTTTGCAAAAATGGTCTTTGTATCCTTATTCATTTGCAGGATGTCGAAATTCTTGTAAATAACCCTCTTAATAGGCATGGACAACGGATGATACGTGAGCGTCAGTGGAATCCTGTCTTCGCTGGTTTTGTTCGGTTTGGATTGTAATGATTCCTGCCGTGAAATCTTTTCTGTCCTTCCGAGTGCGTCATCGATGATGTTTTGCGGATAACCACTTTCGAGGAAGAATTTACACATTTCCTTGGCTTTATCTGCGAAGTTTAAAATATAGGTACACCTTTATCGTTACTGCAGTAGAGGCACATCTTGCTTTGATCTCGAGAAAGTTGTGAATTTTTATTCGGTGGATTAAAATCTTACTCACGTCGTAAGAAGAACGGTGGTACCAAAATATAGGTACACCGTTATCGTTACTGCAGGAGAGGCACATCTTCCTTTGATCTCGAGAAAGTTGTGAATTTTTATTCGGTGGATTAAAATCTTACTCACGTTGTAAGAATAACGGTGGTACCAAAATATAGGTACACCGTTATCGTTACTGCAGGAGAGGCACATCTTCCTTTGATCTCGAAAAAGTTGAGAATTTTTTTTCGTTGGCTTACAATCTTACTCACGTTGTAAGAATAACGGTGGTACCAAAATATAGGTACACCATTATCGTTACTGCAGGAGAGGCAAATCTTCCTTTGATCTCGAGAAAGTTGTGAATTTTTATTCGGTGGATTAAAATCTTACTCACGTTGCAAGAATAACGGTGGTACCAAGATATAGGTACGCCGTTATCGTTACTGCAGGAGAGGCACATCTTCCTTTGATCTCGAAAAAATTGCGAATTTTTTTTCGTTGGCTTAAAATATTACTTACTTTGTAAGAATAACGGTGGTACCAAAATATAGGTACACCGTTATAGTTACTGCAGGAGAGGCACATCTTCCTTTGATCTCGAGAAAGTTGTGAATTTTTATTCGGTGGATTAAAATCTTACTCACGTTGTAAGAATAACGGTGGTACCAAGATATAGGTACACCGTTATCGTTACTGCAG
>REGM01000038.1:1205306-1229161 GCA_004194415.1 Aurelia aurita
CCTTTGGTCTCGAGAAAGTTGGGAAGTGTTATTCGTTGGCTTAAAATCTTACTCACGTTGTAAGAATCACGGTGGTACCAAAATCTAGGTACACCGTTATCGTTACTGCAGGAGAGGCACATCTTCCTTTGATCTCGAGAAAGTTGTGAATTTTTATTCATTGGCTTAAAATCTTAATCACGTTGTAAGAATAACGGTGGTACCAAAATATAGGTACACCGTTATTGTTACTGCAGGAGAGGCACATCTCCCTTTGATCTCGAGAAAGTTGTGAATTTTTATTCGTTGGCTTAAAATCTTACTCACGATGTAAGAATAACGGTGGTACCAAAATATAGGTACACCGTTATCGTTACTGCAGGAGAGGCACATCTCCCTTTGGTCTCGAGAAAGTTGTGAATCTTTATTCTTGGCTTAGGATCTTAGTGTCGTTGTCAGAGTTAGGGTGGTCCCAAAAAATAGGTACACCGTTATCGTTACTGCAGGAGAGGCACATCTTCCTTTGATCTCAAAAAAGTTGTGAATTTTAATTTTTTGGCTTAAAATCTTACTCACGTTGTAAGAATAACGGTGGTACCAAAATATAGGTACACCGTTATCGTTACTGCAGGAGAGGCACATCTTCCTTTGATCTCAAAAAAGTTGTGAATTTTAATTTTTTGGCTTAAAATCTTACTCACGTTGTAAGAATAACGGTGGTACCAAAATATAGGTACACCGTTATCGTTACTGCAGGAGAGGCACATCTTCCTTTGATCTCAAAAAAGTTGTGAATTTTAATTTTTTGGCTTAAAATCTTACTCACGTTGTAAGAATAACGGTGGTACCAAAATATAGGTACACCGTTATCGTTACTGCAGGAGAGGCACATCTTCCTTTGATCTCAAAAAAGTTGTGAATTTTAATTTTTTGGCTTAAAATCTTACTCACGTTGTAAGAATAACGGTGGTACCAAAATATAGGTACACCGTTATCGTTACTGCAGGAGAGGCACATCTTCCTTTGATCTCAAAAAAGTTGTGAATTTTAATTTTTTGGCTTAAAATCTTACTCACGTTGTAAGAATAACGGTGGTACCAAAATATAGGTACACCGTTATCGTTACTGCAGGAGAGGCACATCTTCCTTTGATCTCAAAAAAGTTGTGAATTTTAATTTTTTGGCTTAAAATCTTACTCACGTTGTAAGAATAACGGTGGTACCAAAATATAGGTACACCGTTATCGTTACTGCAGGAGAGGCACATCTTCCTTTGATCTCAAAAAAGTTGTGAATTTTAATTTTTTGGCTTAAAATCTTACTCACGTTGTAAGAATAACGGTGGTACCAAAATATAGGTACACCGTTATCGTTACTGCAGGAGAGGCACATCTTCCTTTGATCTCAAAAAAGTTGTGAATTTTAATTTTTTGGCTTAAAATCTTACTCACGTTGTAAGAATAACGGTGGTACCAAAATATAGGTACACCGTTATCGTTACTGCAGGAGAGGCACATCTTCCTCTGATCTCGAGAAAGTTGTGAATTTTTATTCGTTGACTTAAAATCTTACTCACGTTGTAAGAATAATGGTGGTACCAAAATATAGGTACACCGTTATCGTTACTGTAGGAGAGGCACATCATCCTTTGATCTCGAGAAAGTTGTGAATTTTTATTGGTTGGCTTAAATTCTTACTCACGTTGTAAGAATAACGGTGGTACCAAAATCTAGATACACCGTTATTGTTACTGCAGGATAGGCACATCTCCCTCGAGAAAGTTGTGAATTTTTATTCGTTGGCTTAAAATCTTACTCACGTTGTAAGAATAACGGTGGTGCCAAAATATAGGTACACCGTTATCGTGACTGCAGGAGAGGCACAACTTCCTTTGATCTCGAGAAAGTTGTGAATTTTCATTCGTTGGCTTAAAACCCATTTCTATGGTTGTACCCACGGTTCAGGACGTTAGAAGAGGCTTACATGCAGGCTTAACTGTTGTAAACAACAACAAAGTCGTGCAAAGGCTGCTGGTCAGGTCAGTCATGGGTCTTTAAATTAATTTTAGATACTACAATCTTGCAAATCCACGAAATTCTCAGGGGGTTATGCAGGGGCGGACTGGCCGGTCGGGCTACCGGGCGATCGCCCGGTGGGCCCTCTCAAATTTATGACAATAAATTTTCTTTTGTTAAATGGTAACTTGTCTAGTTTAGTAAGGGCCATCTTTACAAGCCGTCATACTGAGGTTCCCTCGTGATCAGTGGCAACTGAGTGAATACAGAGATTCGTTTGAGGCCTTCTAGCGCTTTAAAGTCGTTTTCCAGCATTTTAGGGCCCTTAGATACACAAAATATTCAGGGCCCATGATCCTACTTGTAAATGCGGTACTTTTCAGGAATACTTAAAATCTGATGAATTTCTCTTCTGGGCCCTTAGTTTAAGCACTCTCATTTTACGTCATGGGTTACAAGGTACTGATTAACATTTACTGCTTAGCCCTTACAGAGCTTGATCGTGGTTAAGCAATAAAAATAGTAACAGGCCCGTAGCAGTTATTGTGGGCTCAGACCCCCCAATAGTCTCCAAGGTTGCATGTTTTCTTTTATCTTGTTAAGTAAAAATTACTGAAGAAAATACGAAATTCTTCTCAAACAGAGTTTCAGAAGGTTCAGCCCTCTTGATACAAAAGTTTCATAAGATGCAGCTTAAGGTACCAAGACGTAGCCAATGCAATGTGAAATGAAATACAAAAACTAGCTATTAATTTTATCTGTCGACATTTTTATTTAGCTAACAATTGCAAATTGCTGTCAAGTAAAATCAAAGCAATGCCTTTCAAAAGTATTTCTTATCTTACTTTAGTTGTAGCTGGCCTGGTATTTGCCCCTTCTCTTTCTTAGGATTCTTACAAAAAGGAGGAGAAAATGAGAAACTGGTTGAGTGTATCTAGATTTGGTGGGGTAAGAACTTTGCAAAATTGTTTGAGTTTCCATTTCAGCAGTGGCAAACATTGGATCGAAAGCGGCGTTCTATGCCAAAGTAATAAGTGTGCCCCTAAAAATGTTCCTATTGTTGCTGATTTATAAAGAAGTCACTATAAAATTGTCTAAATTTCTGTTTTAGCGATGACAAACATCGCTTCGGGAGATGCGTTCTATGATCAATTTAAGGGCTTGAAAAAATTTCTGGTGGCTTTTCCCCCAGACCCCCATTTTTCTCGCGCCTTCAGCGCGAGTTTAGTACCACTAAAATCGCTAAAACGCTTGTACGGGCCAGATAGTAAACAGTGACTCATATGTGGCTCTTTATTATATATCTTATTTAGATGTAGGTGACAGAATTATCATTAATTTCCAGCAGCTTCTTGGGCCATATTCAAAACCGGGATTCAAAGCGATTTAAACAAAATTTTGAGATGACTCTACAAAGATCACTTAATATAAAATAGCAGTATCAAATGCTGTTTGTCGGTAACCCATTTGAATTACTAGAGATATTTCCAATACCATTTTAAGCCAATCTAAAGGATGTTACCACAAAAAATTTCTGAGGGAGTACCCCCGGACACCACTGATTTTTTGGTTGGTTTCCTTCACCCTTGGTCATGGGGCCCTTTCTCCACAAAATGGCCCGGGCCCTAAATTTGCAGCCAGTCCGCCCCTGGGGTTATGAGTTTTTGAAGTTCGAGTTTGTGTGAAAGCTGTAGCTAGAGGCTTCTCGAAAGCATTTATAATGAAAGTAGTATGGGGCAGTTATTTGTTTCGTTTCTAGTTTATTTCAGCGCAAACCAAATAGGATTTGGAAAGGAGTGTTGTTGATGGCGTAACTTTTTCTAAAATCAATGCTTTGAGGAATTCTGTTGAGCAAAGTTTAAAAATTACTGTCTCTCGTCAGTAGTATTGATTTGATGTTTTTTGGATACTTGCATTTATCAGCGAATTTTGACAATTGTTAAAGGAAAATTACATTTTTAAGTCCTATTTGGTTCGTTCTGATATCAACAAGAGGTACGACATTGGATAACCTCCCTTTTCTAGCCTCTGCACGCAGCTACCCTTTTCTCGATTTTAGAGCTTTGCGTATCAAGTCATGTAGAGGTATCTGGTTTCAGCTGTCGTACAAACTTGATCTTTAAAAGCTCGTAGGTCTTAGGGACAGGCTTATGTCACCAAGGAGCAAGTTTATCGTTATTTTTCAATTGTTAATCAAACGTGGAACAATTTTATTGGGACACTCTGTATGACTCATTTTGTTGCAATTTTTTACTTCTAAGGTAGTGGAGCTTTCTTCAGCCATAAATATTCTCTAGCTGATGCTTGTGATATTTATTTTATGGTCCCTCATTTTCCCAATTGATGGCCCTTTAGATTCGCACAAAAAATGCAAGTTTGTATTCTGGAAAAGTAAGTATTAAATAATGAGCAAAACGATGTAAAATAAAGCAGCAAGGGCGTTGCCCACGTTTGATTTGACTTGATTTTATCTTTTTTAACCCATGGTTTTCCGATGGTTTAAAGGGCGTGGTCACGAAACATTTTCCTGGGGGCTCAAAGGCCCCCATTTCTCGTCAAATGGCCCTCTCCAAACTGTAATGCTGGATCCGCCCCTTGCTGATTAGATCAAAGTTCGACTTTTCGAAGCGACGTTCGAAGGATACAAGGCATTCTATTTTCCTTCAGATCTTAGTCTTTGTTTAGAATCTGTTTGGTCGTGATCGTAGACTTGCCCCAAGTCTATCGTGATCGTGATGTGGGTCGTAGTGGTTCGTAACATTGAACGAATACAAGGAAGCACGTAGTCAGTCTATTGGTCTACCACAGGGAATCAAGGAAATGCATTCGCTGACTCATGGTGAATAAGCCGATACGCATGCGTCAATCATTCATTGAATGGAAAAGCAACATGGCCGCCCTCAGTCTTTGCAGTGACTACAGTTCTTTAACTCCATCTGATATTCTCGAAGGCAGAGACCGAAGATTTCCAGAATTCGACGAACTACCGAGTTTGTTATCAATTCAAAATGCACCTGGTACGAAATTTGCTCTTCCACCTGTGAAAGACGCTTCAGAATTCCTGAAAAAGTACACGGAGGGAGGAGGAAACATCAGGCTAAATTTTAACCATGGCACGACTACGTTGGCATTTAAGTTTCAACATGGCGTTATCGTTGCAGTTGATTCAAGAGCCACTGCTGGTGCGTACATTGCATCTCAGACAGTCAAGAAAGTGATAGAAATCAACCCATATTTGCTTGGGACAATGGCTGGGGGAGCTGCAGACTGCTCGTTTTGGGAACGAGTTTTAGCAATGGAGTGCAGGATGTACGAGCTGAGAAACAAGGAGAGGATATCAGTTGCTGCTGCTTCAAAGCTTCTTGCAAATCTGGTCTACCAATATAAAGGCATGGGGCTTAGTATGGGTACAATGATCTGCGGTTGGGACAAAAGAGGGCCTGGTCTATACTATGNTTGAATGGAAAAGCAACATGGCCGCACTCAGTCTTTGCAGTGACTACAGTTCTTTAACTCCATCTGATATTCTCGAAGGCAGAGACCGAAGATTTCCAGAATTCGACGAACTACCGAGTTTGTTATCAATTCAAGATGCACCTGGTACAAAATTTGCTCTTCCACCTGTGAAAGACGCTTCAGAATTCCTGAAAAAGTACACGGAGGGAGGAGGAAACATCAGGCTAAATTTTAACCATGGCACGACTACCTTGGCATTTAAGTTTCAACATGGCGTTATCGTTGCAGTTGATTCAAGAGCCACTGCTGGTGCTTACATTGCATCTCAAACAGTCAAGAAAGTGATAGAAATCAACCCATATTTGCTTGGGACAATGGCTGGGGGAGCTGCAGACTGCTCGTTTTGGGAACGAGTTTTAGCAATGGAGTGCAGGATGTACGAGCTGAGAAACAAGGAGAGGATATCAGTTGCTGCTGCTTCAAAGCTTCTTGCAAATCTGGTCTACCAATATAAAGGCATGGGGCTTAGTATGGGTACAATGATCTGCGGTTGGGACAAAAGAGGGCCTGGTCTATACTATGTAGATAGTGATGGGGATCGCTATTCTGGGAATATGTTCTCAGTTGGGTCAGGCTCTCCTTATGCCTATGGTGTCATGGACAGTGGCTATAAATATGATCTTAGTGTAGAAGAGGCATATGACCTTGGAAAAAGATCCATCTATCATGCAACACACAGAGATGCTTACTCAGGTGGTGTTGTGAATTTGTACCACATGAAGGAGACCGGCTGGATAAAAGTGTCACAAACTGATGTCACTGAACTTCATTACAAGTTTGCTGATGAGAAGAAATAATCACATGACTTTTTAGACTCCTAGAAAACATTTCAAAACAGTTTTTGTCCTTTCAGCAGTTAGAAAATAGTAAATTTATTATTGAAGTTTACAGAGAAAATGAGCTTATTACTGCATTAGCCAGAGATTGTTTTGATGCCGTTAACTGAAGGTGGGGAAGGATTGTCATAATTTAACTGGTTGTATCAGCTCCCCAATTATGGTAATCGATAGTAGGAGCATCATCATGGCCCCTAGACTGGAAAGTTTGTTGAGCACGGTCAAGATCTTGCGCGTGCAGTAACTTGCGCAGTTTTTTATCTGAGCCGTGCAATTGCCGATAAACAAAAGATAAATTGTTATTTTGTGCGTGCAAGTTGAGATGGCCTAAGCACGATTTGTGCGGAAGGTTGCACAAAATACAAACTTTCCAGTCTGGCATGGCCCCCCATCAAAAATTGACCTCATGAAATCTTATAAACAGGGCTGCTGATTGTCAACCTTTTTTCTGCCATTGATGGCCAGAAAAATTGTTGCTAAAGTCTATCAGGAAAACTTTTTGCATAATGCTTGAGCTGGTTAGCAAAAGAAGCAGTCAACTTTATTTTTGAGACAAGGTTTGGCAAGGAAATGCTTTTGGTCAAATGAATGCACCCAACAATACATCCAAACATATTATTACAGTACAGTAGGNGTTTTTTATCTGAGCCGTGCAATTGCCGATAAACAAAAGATAAATTGTTATTTTGTGCGTGCAAGTTGAGATGGCCTAAGCACGATTTGTGCGGAAGGTTGCACAAAATACAAACTTTCCAGTCTGGCATGGCCCCCCATCAAAAATTGACCTCATGAAATCTTATAAACAGGGCTGCTGATTGTCAACCTTTTTTCTGCCATTGATGGCCAGAAAAATTGTTGCTAAAGTCTATCAGGAAAACTTTTTGCATAATGCTTGAGCTGGTTAGCAAAAGAAGCAGTCAACTTTATTTTTGAGACAAGGTTTGGCAAGGAAATGCTTTTGGTCAAATGAATGCACCCAACAATACAGTGTAATTTATAATACATAGCATAGATTCCAAATCTTTAAAAATCTATAAAAAGGTCGGTGTAAAATTCTATGACCTGCTTCTTTGAATTGAATGGCTTGAAAGAAACTTTAGCTTCGTTGCTATAATTCTACAGTTGGACTTTTCAGAAACCTTGAATATTTTTTGAAATTACAGAGTATTTTATATTTCAACTCTTTTGAGGATGTGACATCATCAAAATTAATCTATTTTCTTCAAAGTTTAGAAATTATATACAATGTCTAAACCTTTTTTAAAATTTTTCTTGAATTCTTGAAAAAGAACAAAAACCCTCTAATTCCGAAAATATTGAATATTTCTGAAAATTCCAATGGTAGAACTATACGTAGCAAAGTAGCTAAAATCCCTTTCAAGCCATTCAATTAAAAGAAATAAGTCATAGAATTTTACGCCAACCTTTTTAAAGATTTGGAAGCTATGTGCTATAATACATCCAAACATATTATTACAGTACAGTAGGTGCAGCAACAAGACTAAAGTCTTCAGAATTGAGCACAAGTAGTAAAATTATCCATCAAAATTGTTGTAAAAGTACATGATACATTGCAATTCTTCAAATTGTTCAGATAAATCTGTCTTCAAATGACCTCAAAAAACTGTAATACTGGGTTGGCAGTATATCTTTAGCAGCTAGTAAATGCCCTAAATACTCTGGATTGATTTTCAGATCTTCTCTGCAACAATGTTCATGTGCAATATAAACATGAGCTTTTATTTCTTCCCTGTATTCGTTGTAAACTGCAAGAACTTGTCTGTGATATTGCTTGGAGAGAACACCCTCAAATTTGTCAAGTCTTTCTAAGACATGGTTGTCATCACAAGAATATAAAACACCAAATACATTTGATTCCTTGTTTGGAATGATATTAGCTGCTGCAGTTCCATTTGATTTGATTACTTTATTCAAAACCAATTCAAATCCAGGCAGTCTTGCTAGTTCTCTGGAAGTGAATGTTACTCCTCTGTCTTGCATTCTGTCTGGATTCATGTTGGAGCCATAGGCAAAGTAAAATGTTGGATGATGTTCTCCTGTCATCATTCTGTAAGAAAGAGTTTTGAAATAAAAATGCTACAAAGCCATATTAAGATGTTCTTGCAAGCAAAATAAATGGTATTGTTTCGATTTTATTGCTTGTCTTGTCTGTAGTATACTGTATACTGTCTTGACTGTAGTTTTCAAACTTGTGTTTCTGGTTTCTTTCACAGAAAAAAATTTTGCTTTAGTTTTGTATCAAACTTTGCAAAATAAAAGTATTATTCTAATAAGAATTAAATACTGAAAGATTTTCAACTAAGATTGAGAAGAAAAGGAATCACAAAATTTAACAAAACCTTATTTGAATAATAGGAATTTTTGAGATTTATTAAAAGCCCACAATTTTTTTGCCACAGTGAAGCATCGAGGACAAAACAGTTTGGGTTGCTTGACTTTATTGACAGTTTTCATGAATTGAATCTCAATTGAATCTTGAATTGAATGGTTAAAGTTGCAAAATGTTTCTTATACATAATTGAGAGTTTAATTTCCATGATTACCTTTGACTTGCAATACTTCAAAACTTTGCCTACAAGGGGGGGGGGGGGTTGTTGTTTTAAAAATAATTGTCAAAAGGCTAAAAATGAATAATAACAATTTGCAAGTAGGCTAGTACATACTTAGCATTTGTTTCAACCAATCTGTTTTCAAATGATTTCAGAAAAGTGTAATAATGGGGTGGCAGAATGTCTTTAGCAGCAAGCAGATGCTCAAAATATTCTGGATTGATTTTCAAACCTTCTCTGCAAACATTTTCATAGGCTATGTAAACTTTTGCTTTAATCTCTTTCTCACTTTTGTTATAAACTGAAATAACTTCTCTGTGATACTGCCTAGAGTGCACACCATTAAATTTGTCAAGTTTTTGCAACGCATGCTTGTCATGACATGAATACAAAACACCAAATACACTTGATTCTTTGTTGATAGTTATATTCGCTGCAGCTGTTCCATTAGACTCTATTACTTTGTTCAAAACAAATTCATATCCACGCAGTCTAACAAGTTCCCTGCTTGCGAAATTCACTCCACGAGCAGACAATCTACCAGAACTCATATCAGAGCCATAGGCAAAGTAAAATGTTGCTGGATGCTGCTTTGCCATTATCCTGTAATAAATAGAACTGTTGTAAATTTTTCTCAGAAGTTTGAAACATGTTGAATTTTTGAAAAGGTTGAGGCTTTCTTTGATAGAGTTTTATGTCAGACAATACAAACAGTACTATATAAATTCAGTTTCATATTCTAAAAATGTTGAATGTTTTTGGGTGTTACTGCATTTGAAAATTCTAAATATACTGAAGTTCCACCATTATTTCAATAAAGAAAAACACGAAGTAAGTAATCTCAACTTAGTTAAAAAAAGCAGAAAAAATACCAATATTTTAGTATCAGGGGTTTCTAAAAGGAGTCGCTCTTTAATTGTATACTGTAGATGAGGTACAGTAACTGATAAGATAGCAAGCTAGAAAGTATTATTTAGTATTAACAAAGTTAGCTAGCAAAGTGAGATCTTCCTGCAGTATATATACAGCATTTCTCATGAAAGGCGAAAAGTGGCAGAGATCGTTTGCTGCAAATTTCAAGAAATTTACTGTTTGATTTGAAATATTTTTGCCTTGTTGCCCTTTTGGTTTGGAGATCGCGGGTGTTTTAACGAAGCTAAATTTTCAACTTTGAATTATGGCGAATGGCGAAACAATTCATATTATGTTTGACAAAGGTAAGGCCTAAGGGTTAATAAGAGTTAACGAGAGCAAAGTAACCTTTGCTTCATGATAGATAGATGGCACAAAATGGGATTAGGTTTTAGATTCAGTTTCTGTCTAAAAATTACAAACAGTTAGTATTCCTCNTACAAAACACCAAATACACTTGATTCTTTGTTGATAATTATATTCGCTGCAGCTGTTCCATTAGACTCTATTACTTTGTTCAAAACAAATTCATATCCACGCAGTCTAACAAGTTCCCTGCTTGCGAAACTCACTCCACGAGCAGACAATCTACCAGAACTCATATCAGAGCCATAGGCAAAGTAAAATGTTGCTGGATGCTGCTTTGCCATTATCCTGTAATAAATAGAACTGTTGTAAATTTTTCTCAGAAGTTTGAAACATGTTGAATTTTTGAAAAGGTTGAGGCTTTCTTTGATAGAGTTTTATGTCAGACAATACAAACAGTACTATATAAATTCAGTTTCATATTCTAAAAATGTTGAATGTTTTTGGGTGTTACTGCATTTGAAAATTCTAAATATACTGAAGTTCCACCATTATTTCAATAAAGAAAAACACGAAGTAAGTAATCTCAACTTAGTTAAAAAAAGCAGAAAAAATACCAATATTTTAGTATCAGGGGTTTCTAAAAGGAGTCGCTCTTTAATTGTATACTGTAGATGAGGTACAGTAACTGATAAGATAGCAAGCTAGAAAGTATTATTTAGTATTAACAAAGTTAGCTAGCAAAGTGAGATCTTCCTGCAGTATATATACAGCATTTCTCATGAAAGGCGAAAAGTGGCAGAGATCGTTTGCTGCAAATTTCAAGAAATTTACTGTTTGATTTGAAATATTTTTGCCTTGTTGCCCTTTTGGTTTGGAGATCGCGGGTGTTTTAACGAAGCTAAATTTTCAACTTTGAATTATGGCGAATGGCGAAACAATTCATATTATGTTTGACAAAGGTAAGGCCTAAGGGTTAATAAGAGTTAACGAGAGCAAAGTAACCTTTGCTTCATGATAGATAGATGGCACAAAATGGGATTAGGTTTTAGATTCAGTTTCTGTCTAAAAATTACAAACAGTTAGTATTCCTCGGTATTCCTCATCACAGAAAATATTGTTGGGACTACCGAACAAATGAAAATGCTATGCTTGGTCCAAGCATAGTTGGAGGGCTTGTGTTGGAGAACTATTTGCCAACACTACTTTTACAAAGTTTACAAAACAAGCAAGCACTTTTGATGAAATCTTACCCTCGTTAAATTCTTGAGTGCCAAAATTCTTCTTCCAAATATCTCTAATAGCAATAGGAGAAGCAGGAGAAGGGGAAAACCAAAATGATCTCACCAAGACAAGCAAAGAACGCGGAACTAAAATAAAATGAACAAACAGCTAGCAACAACAGCAACCAGCCTCGTTCCAATTTCTATCTCATGGCCTAAATTTTCAATTTGAACCCAACATTTGAATCCAAGAATCAAGATGTCGGCGCCAGCAGAGTCAGAAATCAGGCAGCGAAGTTTGAGGAAGGTAGACAAAGGGTTCAAACATACGTATTCAAGAAAAGAGAATAGGTAAGGCTTTGAATGAGCAGCGAAAAATCACTCAAAACAGCTAGCCCTCCCCCTCCGTCCTTGAAAACATAAAGTCGTGCATTGAAAATTAGTGCATCAAAACATTATTGCATGCATCATGCACAGTCACGTCCAAGTGTAGTATACTACGATACATACATACATACCTACGTCCTACGTACATACATAAATTGTTTATTTGTTCAAGCAGGTCTAACAGTTGGGCAGCATTATTGCTGATGTGGACCTGCTATTATAAAGTAGCGGAAAATTATGTAAAATTTAAGTAATATCTAGTTACAATCAAGTTCTTATTAAAATGATCTTGCGTGTTAAAATTGTTAAAAGTGCCTAAAAGGTGAATATCTAATAATATATATAGTTGAATTCCTTATTATTTATGGTACTACATTCTTCATATATGATATATTATTTTCTGTAAGTCAGCTTATAAGTCCAGCGAAGCTATCGATTTTAGTTCTTTCTAAAAAAACTGATGCGTTTCTGTATGTCTTAATACTGTCTGGTGCTCTTGGATTCTGAAACAAGCAGTTATATAGCAAGTGCTTGTGAAGAACAAGAGAAGAAACAAATGTTGATCAGAAACGCAAACAGAACAATTCATGAAATACAATAACAATTTAATGATAATCTAACGTTTACTCCTAATGTCTTTATGTAGCTTACGAAATACATCATGCTTGTTCTTATATAATGAACTTTCCGCTTTCTGTTGACCAATCTTGAAAATGTTTGCAGCACAAGAACTCCTAGGTCATACTACGTGACGGAAGCCCAAAATTTATTTGGGATTCAGAACTTTATTTTTTGGCATTTATTAGATAAAAAGGGCCTAATGGATCACAGTGAGCGGCTCTCCGAGCTCGTTTAAGGAATTCCAACAATTATCGCCCCACAGTCACCAACCGATGTTCATCACTCCGCAAAAGACAATAAAGTAACCTTTCAAACGCTTCATCAGACACAAACAATAGTGCATATGCAGTTGATACATTGAAGTGTCCCTGACATGTCGCCTTCCCATCGTAACGCATGTTGTGTACCTCGTATTTCGTGCGGTAAAAAACACCTCTCTAACTTTAATTCTATCTCATGTGCTCCATGCCTAGGCTATATGGCCTACTTGGGCCTAAGTTCCCCTCGAGCGGTTTCATTGTCAAGTTTTGATTAAACTCTATTAGAAATGACCGGAGAGAGAACACTGTTTTTCCAGCCGTCATCTAATTAATCTACTTTATCTAAATCTAACTTAAATACGATACGGAATTAAGTCTAACTACAGCTTTGAAATGGGGTATTGGAGACGCAATGAGGGAGGGCAATTGTCCTAAGTGGTAACCAATACTGCAGCACGGAGAGCTAAATCGAGGGGCAAATCACTCCAAAAATCTCGTATACTTTCGTAAAAAATCCTAAAAAATCCCAAAAATCTCGAAAAATCTTGAAAATCTCAAAATCTTCATAAAATCTTAGAAATCTTAAAGAAAATCCTAAGAATCTTCGAAAATCTAAAAATATCCCAGAAATTTCCCCCAACAAATGATAGAAATTCTCAAAAAATATTTCGACAATTGTTTGAAAGTCTCAAAAATTGTTTGAATCCTCACAAATCTTGCAAAATCTCGAAAATCTTTGAACATCTCGATAAATTTTGAAATCTCAAAAATCTCAAAAGGTCTAGAAATCTTAAAAAATCTTTGAAAATCTCAAAAAAAATCTCAAAATCTTTGAAAAACCTGAGAGATTTTTAAAGTCTCAAAATCTCGTACGCTAGTTTTGGAGTGATATGCCCCTCGAGCTAAACCCTCCTGCAGTGTCAGTAGAATTTAGAAGGCGGGTTCTGGACGGATGTTGGCCGGTGGTCCGTCCGAGGATGTGCCTACGATTGGAATGATACCTCGAAGGCGGGTCCTAGCTTGGGATGTGCCATAAGGGTGGGTCCCTGCTTGGGATATGCCAACGAACGGCGGGTCCCGAATGGGTAAGGCCGGACCATTCTGGGATGTGCCTCAGCAAATCCAATTAAATAGATGATAATGGTCATTTAATGGACTTACCTGTATCTTATTGTATGGGTAAGTAGGCCATAGGGTAGATTTTTTTAGCATGCTCGAGAAAACATACTTTCAATTTTTCGCGGTCTATTGCAAAAGTGGCCTATTTAGGACAATTGACTCCCTCAAGGGTCTCAATGCAGAACTGAGTTATAATTGTAAGTTGTGATCAAATATGTTACTTTAAATAGCTGACATTATATAAAAACAGGAACAATTAAAACTAATCCATGGAATAGGGTTCATCATCCAGTCCGAAGCAACACATAAAGTTCCAAATAACTAATTAAGAATAACCGTAAATTAAGCAACATGCTAGATTTTCTACAGGGGGTGGTGGGTGGGCTTTTCTGTCGAGATTAGTGCACTAGGGAGGGTACTGGCTCTGGTTGGCGCTCCGGTGCTTCTTCTTCCTTCGGCCTTTTGCGGGCATAGTAAAATTCGAAGGAGCAGATTTTCCTTGTGATTTACTCTTAAGGCCACGCTCGTGTTGTGACGTATTGTTTAGCAAATGGCGTATTGTGATTGGTTAACTTTTCCTGCCCTTCAGTGTGATTGGATAAGTCCATTTCTATGTTTTCCCTTTTAAATCGTAGGACGAGAATAAAGAAGAAAATCATGTTTGTGTTTTATCAGTTATANGGTAGATTTTTTTAGCATGCTCGAGAAAACATACTTTCAATTTTTTGCGGTCTATTGCAAAAGTGGCCTATTGAGGACAATTGACTCCCTCAAGGGTCTCAATGCAGAACTGAGTTATAATTGTAAGTTGTGATCAAATCTGTTACTTTAAATAGCTGACATTATATAAAAACAGGAACAATTAAAACTAATCCATGGAATAGGGTTCATCGTCCAGTCCGAAGCAACACATAAAGTTCCAAATAACTAATTAAGAATAACCGTAAATTAAGCAACATGCTAGATTTTCTACAGGGGGTGGTGGGTGGGTTTTTCTGTCGAGATTAGTGCACTAGGGAGGGTACTGGCTCTGGTTGGCGCTCCGGTGCTTCTTCTTCCTTCGGCCTTTTGCGGGCATGGTAAAATTCGAAGGAGCAGATTTTCCTTGTGATTTACTCTTAAGGCCACGCTCGTGTTGTGACGTATTGTTTAGCAAATGGCGTATTGTGATTGGTTAACTTTTCCTGCCCTTCAGTGTGATTGGATAAGTCCATTTCTATGTTTTCCCTTTTAAATCGTAGGACGAGAATAAAGAAGAAAATCATGTTTGTGTTTTATCAGTTATAATTTGTATTCGACATATCCAGTGTTAAGTAAGGTAGGCCAAAGGCCAAGAGTATTCGACTCAAATCATTATTTAATGTTCTAGAATTTTCCGGAACGTTTCGAATCAACCATGATTCATTATCAACCCATGAAACTTAGAGTAAACAAGCTATTTATAATCAACATGTATTATCAAGATAGATGCAAAACACTTTAACTTATGTAATTTAATTATGAAATGAGAAAAACACCGAGCAGGAATGTACCTGGGGAAAACTAAAAAAGACAGAGTGGAATTGACGACTATTGGGAATTCAATGATGGCCGATCTCGTGCTATTAGTAAACTCTCAAAAATTAGTAAGTCAAACTCCCTAGAGGCCCTAGCTATGATGCCGAAATCATCGAGGGAACAGGCATGACCAGTCTGGCATAGGGATGATGATTTCATCTGTGACGCAGGCTACATAGCTAGGACCTCTAGGGAGTTTGACTTACTAATTTTTGAGAGTTTACTAATAGCACGAGATCGGCCATCATTGAATTCCCAACAATCGTCAATTCCACTCTGTCTTTTTTAGTTTTCCCCAGGTACGTTCCTGCTCGGTGTTTTTCTCATTTCATAATTAAATTACATAAGTTAAAGTGTTTTGCATCTATCTTGATAATACCTGTTGATTATAAATAGCTTGTTTACTCTAAGTTTTATGGGTTGATAATGAATCATGGTTGATTCGAAACGTTCCGGAAAATTCTAGAACACTAAATAATGATTTGAGTCGAATACTCTTAGCCTTTGGCCTACCTTACTTAACATTGAATTTGACAAAATATATTGTCAGATCCTTTGGATAGTCGAAAACAACAACAAATTTGCCCACTCGCAAAATTAACTGTATTCATGTTCCACATTAATTTTATTTATCAGCAGTCTTCTAAGTTCAAAATCTCCATCACGCGAATGCACAAACGCACGTATGAGTCGAAACTTAAACTCTTCAATAGTCAGAATCCTTTCAAAATGTGTCATAATTGTCGTGTACGGTATCTCCTCCGCCTCCATTATTTTCATCATCATCACGCGCAAGGAGCCATACGCGGATAACCTTNTCGAGTTTCTCATCGTATATAAAGGAGGATGAAGAATTCCAATCATAGTCAAATAGTTTGAAGTTGGACTGGAATCACAAACAATATGAAGAAGAAACAGGCAGACAAACGAAGCAACAATCAAATTTAGACGAGATGTTCATTTTAACTTCAAATACACAATAAGAAATCAGAAAACTATTGTATTTTCATTCATAAATATTATTTCTGGTGAATGATCATTATACCCAGCTAAATAAAATCAGAGGGACACTAAAACTCTTTTGCATCAAATTAGCCAACTGCAGTTTTGATGGCTTTTTTCCCTCTGAGGATTACGAAAGGGGAACAATCCCTGTCCCCGCCCCCTCACTTTATACTGTCTTGATTCTTAATGCTTGTTACATAGATACATGTTGAATGCTAAAAGTGTTGTTTGCATCATATTCCTTGTTTCTTTTCGTTCCTCTGTCATTTGTACCATATTTGCACCTTCTTGGATGCTCATAAACACTGTCTAAAGCTCATAATCACTAATCATAAGTCTGTGGTTAGTGTTACAGTTGTTCTTGTATCCAACCATGATGTGATCATAATTTGTACAGTTGATCTTCCTTTCCACAAGCTCTTGGTGCACTGAAAATTGAGAAAATATTTTCATTTTCAAAATCAGTTTTTCATAAGTTATCAATATTATCAAAGCTGGGCATCTGGTTATTAATATTATCAAAGCTGGGCATCTTCTCATAAGAATTGATAAGAAGCACCTGGAATAAAATAGCTTCAAACTCCTTTTTCTGGAATACTGGATTTGCATCTTTTTGTTCATTTTTTAGATGGATATTTGGGGTAAACTACTATAATTACTACTGCAACCAGTTACAAAATTTTTGAAACTTCACAAATCAAATGCCCCCAATTTTACGACCTCAGTAAATGTAAAAATTTACCTTCCATTTATCTCGTTCACCAAATAGTGCACGTTTTTGTTTTTGTTACTGTATCTTTTGAATTTTACTCTGATTTTTTGGAGTTCACCTGTTTGTTGAAATATGTTTAATGAATAAGACCAGTCAACTTTGGCAAGGAAAATGCTTCACGAAAGCTTCATGATGAGGACAAAGTTCATTCTTTGCAGAGTGTGGCAGCTGCATGCACGACATTTCCAAGAAATTTGTCTGTGTGCATCAATTTAGAAGAAGCTTGTTTGACTCCTACTTCAAACAGCAAAAATGCAAATCGAAATAAAGAGCTGAAGGATGAATTTTACCTTTTGGTTTCCCCGCCTGCCTTGTGCCAGGCCCAGGTTGGATGCCTGGGCTGTTGATCGACCACAAATGAATTGGAGCCCAAAACTGGATGAATGTTTAACAGAGATCTTGAGTTGGCTGGGCAAACTTTTCAAAGGCATTGAATAATCCAAGTAAACTACAAACTTGCAAAGTTTCTCTATCTTCCGCACTGCAACAACAATCAAAGACAGCGTGCAGCAAATCTGCCATCTGCAAATAACTTCGTGTTGATTCCGAGATTCTTTTCCAATCCTCTGAGCGCGTTTCACCCCCTGCTGTTCGGGGTTTTGGATTGGAAAGGCGGAGTGGGGGCGTTGCTGAATAACAATCGATTTGGAAATTTATTTTCTCTATTTAAAATTTTCATTCGGCATTTTTAGTACTTTTTTCGGCCAAAAATCGCAGCACCACCACCATCAATTTTCGCCGTGCAGTGCGATGTGTTCATTGTGGGCCTAGCCATCGGAGGGTCGTGGAGAAAGTGGAAAAAGAGGGAGTCAAAAGCAAGCGATCGCGCGAAGAGCAGAAAACGCAGAGCTTAGTGAAAGCAACAGTTTGTGTAAAATTTATCGCTCTAAGCGGGTGCAAAAGATTTTGAGTTTTTACGAAAGTATATTTTCGTGGCGAGGTAAAAACGAGGGTGTGGTTTTCTCCACAGCTAGCCCCTCCCTCCTCCATTATTATTAGATGACGCAATAAAAATGAAGCTCTCTGATTGGTTAATGGAATATAATTACGTCATATGTAAACAAACCAAAGCTGCTATTGTTACAAAATTTGCCTCTGTTCACGGCGGCACTTGAATCTCGATTTGAATCTCAAGTGCCGAAACCTAGGATGCGGCGCTTGAACCTCGATTGCAATCTGAAACTGAAACTGACTGACTTCAGATTCGAAATCTCCGTACCAGAATTGTGTCTTGTGCCAATTTTTATCAAAATCGGAGAACTTTCATTTTTCCAAGAATTTTGACTCGGTCATCGAAATTTTGAACGTCGAATTCACCGTCGAAAGTGCAAAATTTTCGAAAACTGACTTCAGATTCGAAATCGTCGTACCAGAATTGTGTCTTGTGCCAATTTTCATCAAAATCAGGGAACTTTTATTTTGTTGTGTTCTCTAGTTATTCTGGCCACTTAAGTGGGACACAAACAGGGAAAGGGTTAAGGATCCTGGTAGCCCAGGCCTAAAGTGTTCAAAACCTTGCTTTCTACTAAGATAATTGGAACATGGCCGATAAGGAGTGGAGGAGGGGGCCCAAGTTAGCAGCCAAATTCTCTGTCTTTGCAGCCAGAAGAGTCAGGTGGACGTGGTGCAAGCCCCACCACACCTCTTGAGCATATGACAAAGGGTCACAGACTCCATTAGCACTAAGCTACTTCTGTGATCCCAGCACTTGGCCCTAAAAATCACAGCTTCACCTCCACCGAATGCTGCTAAAAGTATGAACATCAAATGTCAATGGCCCCAAATTTGCATGTATTTAATCAAACAACAACAGTTTTTTGGGGCACCCTGTAAAAAATGTTTTTTCTTTTTTCAGACTGACTGTTCAAGCTGAAATGATAGAGAGATCATGTTGGTTTCCCAAACCTTCAGTTGTTTTCAATGTTCTGTTGTCTGCAAGAATCACTGCTGCTTTTCTTAGCAATATATCAGATTGTGATGAAACATTCAACTATTGGGAACCTGTAAGTACAGTAAAAGGTTGTCATAATATTAAAAGAATAAATTTAAGGGTGTGTTTGATTGGTACAAATTCTGAAAACGGTAGACTTGGTAGACTCAGAATTTGTGTTTGATTGACTCCGTAATTCTCAAAACGGTAGGTTTCGTAGGTTTGGAAGGCCTTCTGAACCTTCTGCTCCAAAAGGTAGAAGGTTTAGCAGACTTTGGAGAAATTATCGTTTTCATTAGCAAACCCTGGTGGTATGTAAGTCCGAAACCTACCGTTTCAAGATTTTTATGTTTGATTGGGAAACATATTTCCATCTCTGCGAAGTTTACTGTTTTCAGAATTTGGTAAGTTTGGAATTACCAATCAAAGACACCCTAAATCTCCTGTTATATATAATCAAACTATTAATGCCAGGATNACTCTTCGTCAGTGTTCACCATGACTCTTTTAGCGTGGCATTTATGGTTTGATTATATTAGTTTTGCATTAGCATTGAAAATTAGTGCATCAAAACATTCATTGCATGCATGCACACAGACAGGCCTCACGCAGACACACACAGGCATATGTTTCTGTTATAATCAAACTATTAACGCCAGGGTAAAATACACTAAATGTATCAGGTGTAACTCTTCGTCAGTGTTCACCATGACTCTTTTAGCGTGGCATTTATGGTTTGATTATATTAGTTTTGCATTAGCATTGAAAATTAGTGCATCAAAACATTCATTGCATGCATGCACACAGACAGGCCTCACGCAGACACACACAGGCATATGTTTCTGTTATAATCAAACTATTAACGCCAGGGTAAAATACACTAAATGTATCAGGTGTAACTCTTCGTCAGTGTTCACCATGACTCTTTTAGCGTGGCATTTATGGTTTGATTATATTAGTTTTGCATTAGCATTGAAAATTAGTGCATCAAAACATTCATTGCATGCATGCACACAGACAGGCCTCACGCAGACACACACAGGCATATGTTTCTGTTATAATCAAACTATTAACGCCAGGGTAAAATACACTAAATGTATCAGGTGTAACTCTTCGTCAGTGTTCACCATGACTCTTTTAGCGTGGCATTTATGGTTTGATTATATTAGTTTTGCATTAGCATTGAAAATTAGTGCATCAAAACATTCATTGCATGCATGCACACAGACAGGCCTCACGCAGACACACACAGGCATATGTTTCTGTTATAATCAAACTATTAACGCCAGGGTAAAATACACTAAATGTATCAGGTGTAACTCTTCGTCAGTGTTCACCATGACTCTTTTAGCGTGGCATTTATGGTTTGATTATATTAGTTTTGCATTAGCATTGAAAATTAGTGCATCAAAACATTCATTGCATGCATGCACACAGACAGGCCTCACGCAGACACACACAGGCATATGTTTCTGTTATAATCAAACTATTAACGCCAGGGTAAAATACACTAAATGTATCAGGTGTAACTCTTCGTCAGTGTTCACCATGACTCTTTTAGCGTGGCATTTATGGTTTGATTATATTAGTTTTGCATTAGCATTGAAAATTAGTGCATCAAAACATTCATTGCATGCATGCACACAGACAGGCCTCACGCAGACACACACAGGCATATGTTTCTGTTATAATCAAACTATTAACGCCAGGGTAAAATACACTAAATGTATCAGGTGTAACTCTTCGTCAGTGTTCACCATGACTCTTTTAGCGTGGCATTTATGGTTTGATTATATTAGTTTTGCATTAGCATTGAAAATTAGTGCATCAAAACATTCATTGCATGCATGCACACAGACAGGCCTCACGCAGACACACACAGGCATATGTTTCTGTTATAATCAAACTATTAACGCCAGGGTAAAATACACTAAATGTATCAGGTGTAACTCTTCGTCAGTGTTCACCATGACTCTTTTAGCGTGGCATTTATGGTTTGATTATATTAGTTTTGCATTAGCATTGAAAATTAGTGCATCAAAACATTCATTGCATGCATGCACACAGACAGGCCTCACGCAGACACACACAGGCATATGTTTCTGTTATAATCAAACTATTAACGCCAGGGTAAAATACACTAAATGTATCAGGTGTAACTCTTCGTCAGTGTTCACCATGACTCTTTTAGCGTGGCATTTATGGTTTGATTATATTAGTTTTGCATTAGCATTGAAAATTAGTGCATCAAAACATTCATTGCATGCATGCACACAGACAGGCCTCACGCAGACACACACAGGCATATGTTTCTGTTATAATCAAACTATTAACGCCAGGGTAAAATACACTAAATGTATCAGGTGTAACTCTTCGTCAGTGTTCACCATGACTCTTTTAGCGTGGCATTTATGGTTTGATTATATTAGTTTTGCATTAGCATTGAAAATTAGTGCATCAAAACATTCATTGCATGCATGCACACAGACAGGCCTCACGCAGACACACACAGGCATATGTTTCTGTTATAATCAAACTATTAACGCCAGGGTAAAATACACTAAATGTATCAGGTGTAACTCTTCGTCAGTGTTCACCATGACTCTTTTAGCGTGGCATTTATGGTTTGATTATATTAGTTTTGCATTAGCATTGAAAATTAGTGCATCAAAACATTCATTGCATGCATGCACACAGACAGGCCTCACGCAGACACACACAGGCATATGTTTCTGTTATAATCAAACTATTAACGCCAGGGTAAAATACACTAAATGTATCAGGTGTTACTCTTCGTCAGTGTTCACCATGACTCTTTTAGCGTGGCATTAATGGTTTGATTATATTAGTTTTGCATTAGCATTGAAAATTAGTGCATCAAAACATTCATTGCATGCATGCACACAGACAGGCCTCACGCAGACACACACAGGCATATATTTCTGTTATAATCAAACTATTGTCAGGATGAAAATAAACTAAATTTATCAGGTGTAACTCTTCATCAGAAGTCATATTGTGATTCCTTTAGCCCGGCATTAATGTTTTGATTATAACAGAAGTATATTGTACACACAGTAGGTTTGTTTGCTGAAACTACTGACACACATTGTTTTCATTGACAAGGCAGGCTCATGGAGGGGGGGGGACGGGGGGAGGAGGAATTTAAAGAATCTGAGACATAGTTTGGTAGCTTAGGATGTGCACTTCCTGTTGATATAGGTTAGATTTGTTACGTTAAACGCAAGGGTACAAAATAGCTTTTGAAGGAGGTATGCTCTCTTAAGCAATAAAGTTGCCTGGAAAATATCATTTTACAATCTTTGCCAATTATTTTGATATGGTTAGAATCCCTACATTCTTACGCATCGAATGGTGTATATTTTTACTAGATTCCGCTAATAGTTTGGCTTTTGGGGAGAGGAAACCCAATCTTGTGCTGCAAACGTTTACCGTAACCTTAAGCAACAATCTCTTAACATGGTCTATTTGAACAGCTTCTACAATTGCCTATACTTTCAACCTCAGCTTTGTCTCCATAGCTCCATTTTTTATTATCTCCCACCTCCAGAACTTGCAGGTTTCTTTAGACTGAAAACTCGTAATGAAAACCTCTATGAATATTTCCTTCACTCCTCTATTGCAGACACATTATCTTATGTACGGCAATGGCTTCCAGACATGGGAATATTCTCCTGAATATGCAATCCGATCATATGCGTATCTCTTGCTTCATGTACTACCAGCCGAACTCGTCAGAAAATTCTTTGAAGCAAATAAGGTATTGTAAAAATTTGTGAGAAAATTTTGCCTCCATTTTCTTACAAATTTTAGTATATTTTCCTTACCACATGTAAGATACTGTATGTGTTTTTGTTTGTACTTTGCTTGTACTGTAGTGCATAATTTTTAAAACCCCTTAATTTTTAAATGACTGTACGTGAGATGCTTTTTCGAATCTCTCCACTTTTGAGTCTTTTAAATACCGTTGAGGGTAAACATTTTTGTGAAAATGCAAAGCCCATTTTGAACGAAGTAGAGTAATTTCACACACTGTTTTCCAGGTTGTGAATTTTCAGCAGAGCTTTTAAATCTGTTAATGGCCTTCTTACAATATGATGTTTTCACTTCAAACCAGCCAAAATTGCATGGTTTAACATGAAGAAACTGAATCATTTGTGGGTTGTCCGAATTCCTTTGCGAGCATTGCGAGACAGTTTCTTGAAAGTAGACTGAACACTGGACAACAAGGACAGATTTTGTAACACAATAGCATCAGTTGCTTTGGATTGACACCTCAATTCAAAGCGATTAGCGATTGCAGACAAAAGAAATTCCCTCGACCAGTAATTCAAAACAAACAAAGCCGCAAAAGTTGCCCTGAAACCAGTAGGGCAAACTGTTGCCTTGTGCACGCGAAAGATGGTTTTTAAACGAAGTCAGGAACATATATCGAAAAAAGAAGGATATATCTAAACATCTGCCTCGGGCATTTTATTTGTTTGGTTCAGAACCCGATTGGTAGGCGATTCAATTTTCGTATTTTTTTGGGTGTAATTAAAACAATTACTGCTCAGCTTCTGAGCCAAATAAAAAGAATACCTGAGGCAGATGTTTAGATATATCCTTCTTCTTTCGATATATGCCCATGTCTTCTCTTAAAAACCATTTCTGGAATGCACAACGAGCAAGCTAGCTGCCTGGGGTTCACAGCAACTTTTGCGGCTTGCTTTGTTTTGAACTACTGGTTGACATAATTTCTTTTGTCTGCAATCGCTAATCGCTTTGAATTGCGGTGTCAATCCAAAGCAACTGATGCTATTGTGTTACGAAATCTGTCCTTGTTT
>REGM01000038.1:1231042-1271284 GCA_004194415.1 Aurelia aurita
AAATATGTCGCTGAATTTTACACCAACCTTTTTAGACCAATTTAAAGATTTGGAACCTATGCTCTTGTTTGCTGACCTTGTCATGGAAAGTCTTCAGTTATGATCAGGCTGTGTAATTCCTTGACATTGAATCTCTGATATCGAAAGACAAAGGCAGTTTAAACTAAACAGTTTCCACTTAGCCAAAAATGTAAAGGATAAATATGAGTAAGGGAAAAAAGGCATGGATTTCCAAGGTACAAAGTGTAATTTCACCCACCGCTGCATCAGTTGTTCAATGTTCCATAAAGTCCGTAATATCCAAGGACATCACCTCCGTAGTAGATGACATTATATCGTATTTTATAACTAGAGAATCAAGAAATCTAATAGTCTTTCTCAAATTATATGTCAGGTGAGATTTGCGATAACGCAAATTACTCATGCAAAACACTTCAGTTGTTATTATTCACGGACATTTTCACCTGGCATCTAATTTGAGACATACCTTAATATCTTTATGTTATTTTAGATTCGTTTTCTTTTGCTTGCAGAGGTGTAGTTGCACAGTTCGGCAAGCATGTTGCTCGGGTTATGTTCGCTATACTTATTTTCAACACTGGCATGTTCATATCAGCTGCAGGTAACTGATTAGTTATATTTTCCTTCATTTGTAGGCCTTCGTGATCATCCTAGCTATTAAGATTAAACCACCACTGCAGTAGTTTTGCAAGGGTGGGCATGTGCTGTGTTTTTGGTGGTCCTATGTATGTCTTGGAAAAACGATTTCCCCGACCCATTTTTCAGTGTACCAATACAAATTGCGCTCTCAAAAAGACTGGTTTTAGGGACATACATTTTTATAATACTCCGATAAAACCCAGCTTTGAGGACAAATATTGACCAACATCGAAGAACATGAACAGTCCAAGTTAGTTGCAAAATGATATTGCTGAAAAGATTTCAAAATAAACCTGATTTTAGGGACAGACATTAACATAGTATGGGAGAAATAAACCGGTTAGGTGGACCACTGTCCTCACTACAACATGCCCACCCTTGGTTTTGGTCAGCAACCATCGCGCTTGTCTAGTGCACATGCTGAGTATGCACACTAAAAAACGTGCTGGTTGCCGACCAAAACTACTACAGTGGAGGTTGCCCTTTTGTGATTTTGCCTTTGTCCACCTTTACATCTTTAGTTTGTTAAGTTTAGGAAAATAAAAACTCAACTTACAGGTGCTATCTTTTGATATACTAACACGGTTGTAATGAGGCCTTCTAATTGGTCAATCCAACAAATCGAAAGAATTTGATTGGTTGAAATCTAACCTGGGTTAGATAAAGCTGGTTTAACTGAGTCAGTGTGAATGCGGTATAACACGGTTGTAAAAAGGCTTCTAAATTCTACTCGCAGAACCATTATTCTTTAACTTTTATTAAACTTTTCTCACTTCAATTGATGCTATATATCTCTGTTTTGTAGCATATCTACCAAGCAGTTTTGCGATGTGCGCCTGTCTGTTGGCCTTTGGTGGCTGGTTTAGCCAAAATTTTGCGGTAAGTTTGTTCCTTTTGAAATTATATCGATCTTTTTATATTTTTCATTTTGCGTTGGAAAAATAGCACCCAAAGAAAAACATTGTTAAGATTTGAAACATTAAAGGGAATAACCTGAGTTAAAAGATGAGATCTCATAGGTTTATAAATAGCCTATTGTATTTGATAATCCAGCAAGTGGGCAAAGAAAGAAAAGCCAAAGAAAACAATAGCGTGTTTTGGTTTTTCTTTATCCTATTTATAGACGGGCGCCTTATAGCTCAGGTAATTCACTTTAACCGTCTATATAATACGCGATTGGGCCTCCTGTGATAAATACGACAATAAAATACAAATACTGATCGTCTCTCTTTGACAGGTTGCAATATTTGGGATTGCTCTTGGATCGCTAGTTGGATGGCCATTTTGTGCTGTTTTAGGGTGAGTTCTATCTGATTATCTCTAAAATTTGTGCAGAATCGAGGGGCAAATCACTTCTCAAAATAGTGTACGTGATTTTTGTGATTTTAAAATCACGAGATTTCTTTCTGTGATTTTTGTGATTTGTGTGTGACGTTTTGGTAATTTTTGTGATTTTTTTGAGATTTTTTATGATTTTCGTGGTTTTGTGTGTGATTTTTTTGCGATTATTGTGATTTTTGTTGGTGATTTTTTTGTGATTCCAAGGAATGTGTACGAAAAAAACATCAGTGATTTGCCCCTCATGCAGAATGGTAGAATGGTCCATTGGATTATCAGGCGATTGATCGAGGTTTAACTTGAAATATAATCTTCAGACAGAAGGCAAGTAAATACAGATGCTAGTTGCTGCTGTCAGCAATGCTCTTCCATATTAACGGCATTTGTGGATAGAAACACTGTCAATAGCTTGTCTTTTTGCAGGTTACCGATTGCCTTTGACATTGTAATCCGAAGAAGAAAAATTTGGTTTTTCGTTGAATGGTCTCTCGGCTCTTTTGCTGCTATCATGGNCTATTCGATTCAAATAAATATGTCGCTGAATTTTACACCAACCTTTTTAGACCAATTTAAAGATTTGGAACCTATGCTCTTGTTTGCTGACCTTGTCATGGAAAGTCTTCAGTTATGATCAGGCTGTGTAATTCCTTGACATTGAATCTCTGATATCGAAAGACAAAGGCAGTTTAAACTAAACAGTTTCCACTTAGCCAAAAATGTAAAGGATAAATATGAGTAAGGGAAAAAAGGCATGGATTTCCAAGGTACAAAGTGTAATTTCACCCAGCGCTGCATCAGTTGTTCAATGTTCCATAAAGTCCGTAATATCCAAGGACATCACCTCCGTAGTAGATGACATTATATCGTATTTTATAACTAGAGAATCAAGAAATCTAATAGTCTTTCTCAAATTATATGTCAGGTGAGATTTGCGATAACGCAAATTACTCATGCAAAACACTTCAATTGTTGTTATTCACGGACATTTTCACCTGGCATCTAATTTGAGACATACCTTAATATCTTTATGTTATTTTAGATTCGTTTTCTTTTGCTTGCAGAGGTGTAGTTGCACAGTTCGGCAAGCATGTTGCTCGGGTTATGTTCGCTATACTTATTTTCAACACTGGCATGTTCATATCAGCTGCAGGTAACTGATTAGTCATATTTTCCTTGATTTGTAGGCCTCCATGACCATCCTAGCTATTAAGATCTAATCACCACTGCATTAGTTTTGCAAGGGTGGGCATGTGCTGTGTTTTTGGTGGTCCTATGTATGTCTTGGAAAAACGATTTCCCCAACCCATTTTTCAGTGTACCAATGCAAATTGCGCTCTTAAAAAGACTGGTTTTAGGGACATGCATTTTTATAATACTCCGATAAAACCCAGCTTTGAGGACAAATATTGACCATCATCGAAGAACATGAACTGTCCAAGTTAGTTGCAAAATGATATTGTTGAACAGAGTTCAAAATAAACCTGATTTTAGGGACAGACATTAACATATTATGGGAGAAATAAACCGGTTAGATTGACCACTGTCCTCACTACAACATGCCCACCCTTGGTTTTGGTCAGCGACCATCGCGCTTGTCTAGTGCAGATACTGTCTAACACCAGAGTATGCACACCAAAAAACGTGCTGGTTGCCGACAAAAACTACTACAGTGGAGGTTGTCCTTTTGTGATTTTGCCTTTGTCCACCTTTACATCTTTAGTTTGTTAAGTTTAGGAAAATAAAAACTCAACTTACAGGTGCTATCTTTTGATATACTAATACTCCATTAACACTGGCCAGTTAAACGAGCTTAAAATAAACCAGGTTATTGAATCTAATTGGTCGATCCAACAAATCGAAGGCATTTGATTGGTTAAAATTTAACCTGGGTTAGACAAAGCTGGTTTAACTGCTTCAGTGTGAATGCGGTATAACACGGTTGTAAAAAGGCTTCTAAATTCTACTCGCAGAACCATTATTCTTTAACTTTTATTAAACTTTTCTCACTTCAATTGATGCTATATATCTCTGTTTTGTAGCATATCTACCAAGCAGTTTTGCGATGTGCGCCTGTCTGTTGGCCTTTGGTGGCTGGTTTAGCCAAAATTTTGCGGTAAGTTTGTTCCTTTTGAAATTATATCTTTCTTTTTATATTTTTCATTTTGCGTTGGAAAAAAAGCACCCAAAGAAAAATATTGTGTAAGATTTGAAACATTAAAGGGAATAACCTGAGTTAAAAGATGAGATCTCATAGGTTTATAAATAGCCTATTATATTTGATAATCCAGCAAGTGGGCAAAGAAAGAAAAGCCAAAGAAAACAATAGCGTGTTTTGGTTTTTCTTTATCCTATTTATAGACGGGCGCCTTATAGCTCAGGTCATTCACTTTCACCGTCTATATAATACGCGATTGGGCCTCCTGTGATAAATGCGACAATAAAATACAAATACTGATCGTCTCTCTTTGACAGGTTGCAATATTTGGGATTGCTCTTGGATCGCTAGTTGGATGGCCATTTTGTGCTGTTTTAGGGTGAGTTCTATCTGATTATCTCTAAAATTTGTGCAGAATCGAGGGGCAAATCACTTCTCAAAATAGTGTGCGTGATTTTTGTGATTTTAAAATCACGAGATTTCTTTCTATGATTTTTGTGATTTTGTGTGTGACTTTTTGGTAATTTTTGTGATTTTTTAGAGATTTTGTATGATTTTTGTGGTTTTGTGTGTGATTTTTTTGCGATTTTTGTGATTTTTGTGGGTGATTTTTTTATCATTTCAAGGAATGTGTACGAAAAAAGCATCAGTGATTTGCCCCTCGTGCAGAATTGTAGAATGGTCCATTGGATTATCAAGCGATGTATCAAGGTTTAACTTGAAATATAATCTTCAGACAGAAGGCAAGTAAATACAGATGCTAGTTGCTGCTGTCAGCAATGCTCTTCCATATTAACGGCATTTGTGGATAGAAACACTGTCAATAGCTTGTCTTTTTGCAGGTTACCGATTGCCTTTGACATTGTAATCCGAAGAAGAAAAATTTGGTTTTTCGTTGAATGGTCTCTCGGCTCTTTTGCTGCTATCATGGTATGTTGACTTTTTNGTATGGTAAGTACTTGTTTTCTTACCTTCTGTTTCTTATAGAGCTTTACAGTAATTGGTTATTTAATGATTGTTTTGAAGGCTTGGACCATTGATGAACATGCTAAAATGTCTTCTTCGGACACCCTTTACAACTGCATATCATGTTTCATGAAATTTTGAACCCATTAGTTTTTTAAATGAGTCAAATTTGGAGTTTGTTAGGATAAGTTTAGAGTTTTCATCAACAAGTCAATTTTCAGTATTTTTTCATAGATTCCATAGAAAGCTTAATTATGCTCTTGAAATTGTGTTTACTTTGACAGAAATACAATTGAATTTCGGTTGATTTTGTGTTGTTACAAGTGTCAAAACCAAATTTTTCATACGGATTTTTGTATATTCTGCAAAAGTTTGTTTTGATGTGAAGTGCAATGATCTAAACTAACACAGTCTTGAAATTTGCTAGTCCTTCTAGACGTTGGTGCCGTCCGCAGACTTTCGTCCAGCCTCAAGACATGTGCTCAACTGGGAATTCGAGATCCTCCAGGGCTCTTTTTGAAGTTTCGAATGATCACTTGCATTTTCAGATATTGCAAGTCGATTTCTCATTTCTCTTTTGTAGGTGTTGAACCATGGACATTTTATTTTGTGAATGGGTTTCTTAATTTCAATTTTGTATTCATCCTTGCCTTGATATCACTCCCCCTTTACGTAAGTACAGTGTTGTTTTTGTATCATTCTTGCGGACCAATCGAAAAGATAGAGGCACCAAATATGATATATATTTCTCTAATGTCATGCAAGAAAATTTTATAATTTACACAGTAGCTTCAATGGCATGTCTCTCTCCGCAATATTCGCAATACTTACGTAAATCGATGATTCTTAGGCGGTAATGATAGTTTTATCGTATACAGCTATTTTCGTAATCAATTTCATATTTCATATTCCAATATTTATCTAAGGGAGGGTAGCCCTTCAACACATGTGTTGATTTTCAAGGGGCCCTCCCATAAAATACATATACAATTAAAACTAAACTAAATTACAATAACCTAATTCTTAAATCTATTTTGTGTAACCCAACAAATTACTTACTACTACAACATTCGTAAGTTTGCGAGAGTTGTACGCAGTTGAAAAAAGATTCATAATCTGAGTCACTATTTCCACAGATATTAGTGGATGTTGTATTGGACTCTCGGAGTAAAGGTAAATGATTAGAATATCGTTGATGCGAAGTTGTATATTTGAGCGAATTATTGAAAGGGATTGGAAGAAGATAAACCTTTCTTAGAGAAATAACTGCCCGTGTTCCTTTGTGTGGCATGAGATCGCAGTTAGACCATCTATAATTCAAGACATGTATCTAGCCGAAACATTTTTTGGTCATTACTTTTCATCAGTATCAAAACCGAATAGTTTCGACATCAACACTTTTGGCTAGACTGATTGATATGAATCAAAGTTTTGCTCCATTGAATTGAAATGTTATTTATTGTTACAGTCATATTCCGCTAAAACTTGTTTGAAGCGGAATGGGTGTTGTGGGAGATGGTTAGGGGGGAATGGAGCGAAAACAAGGACTCATGTAATAAGTCTAACTTTTGGCTGTATAGGGTGAGTAAAATAAACACACTCCCCATTTGGAGACTACTGTTCCCTGGATATTACAGCAATAATATTGGCAAATGCCCTGTTTAATAGCTAATGTGTTCAGTTAGAAATAAAAAATTACCTGGTTTGATTCGGCCACTCCGTTCTCAAATTATGAGGGGTTTTCTGGAAAAGGCCACTTCAAAAAAACCTCGAAGAATGGCTGAAATCGATGATCAAATTTCGTCGGGTTTCTTGCCTTATAGTAATGAAACTTTAATGTGTTAGCACTTGTTATCCTCTTGGGAGTATGAATTCGTCAAGAATAGTTTCTTTATGCTCCAAGGGATGACATTTTCAACCTCCCAAAGATAACCCTTGCTAAACCGTCTTCAAGTCATTGTTGTAAAGTAGAAATTTAAGGAAATTTGATTGTGATTTTAGGCCAGTTTTGAAGATTTCTTGAAGGTCGTTTTCTAAAATATTCCTCATAACTGTAGAACAGAGTTGTTGATTTTAGTGAGGTTGATTTCTAAGTCTAATTGATCATGTCCGCTNATAGAAGCACCAAATATGATATATAGTTCTCTAGTGTCATTGAAGAGAATTTTATCATTTACACAGTAGCTGCCATAATCTACGTGCTATGACTTGGGGACGATATCGTTTCTTGGGTGTAGATTATGGCAGGCACTTCCCAATGACATAAAACAATCAGATACCCTCTCCTGCTTTAAAAGGAAAATCAAAATCTGGAAAGGAGAGGGATGCAATTGTAGACTATGTAGACCTTTCGTGGCTCAGGTTGGGTTCTTGAACGGATAGAAATTTGATGCACTGTGTGTAAATATAAAAAAAGAAAACATTGTAAATATTGGAAACATTGTAAATATTGTACAAGTCTGTAGCCAAGTATTCTCTATTGTATTTTCTTTTCTTTTTTAAACAATTTTACTTTGTTAGATAATAGGCTTGAATTATCTTTTATTTTACAGCTATTTGTATGTATTCCTACTTTAAATAAATCGATAATAATAATAAAATAATCATAGCTTCAATAGCATGTCTCTCTCCTCAATATTTACAATACGTAAATCGATGATTCTTAGGCGGCAATGAGTTTGTTATCGTATACAGCTACTTTCGTAATCGATTTTGTGCAACCCAACAAATTACTTACTACTACAACATGCGTAAGTTTGCGAGAGTTGTATGCAGTTGAAAAAAGATTCATAATCTGAGTCACTATTTCCACAGATATTAGTGGATGTTGTATTGGACTCTCGGAGTAAAGGTAAATGATTAGAATATCTTTGATGCTAAGTTATATATTTGAGCGAATTATTGAAAGGGATTGGAAGAAGATAAACCTTTCTTAGAGAAATAACTGCCCGTGTTCCTTTGTGTGGCATGAGATCGCAGTTAGACCATCTATAATTCAAGACATGTATCTAGCCGAAACATTTTTTGGTCATTACTTTTCATCAGTATCAAAACCTAATAGTTTCGACATCAACACTTTTGGCTAGACTGATGATATGAGTCAAAGTTTTGCTCCATTGAATTGTATTGTTATTTATTGTTACAGTCATATTCCGCTAAATCTTGTTTGAAGCGGAATGGGTGTTGTGGGGGATGGTTAGGGGGGAATGGAGCGAAAACAAGGACTCATGTAATAAGTCTAACTTTTGGCTGTACAGGGTGAGTAAAATAAACACACTCCCCCTTTGGAGACTACTGTTCCCTGGATATTACAGCAATAATATTGGCAAATGCCCTGTTTAATAGCTAATGTGTTCAGTTAGAAATAAAAAATTACCTGGTTTGATTCGGCCACTCCGTTCTCAAATTATGAGGGGTTTTCTGGAAAAGGCCACTTCAAAAAAACCTCGAAGAATGGCTGAAATCGATGATCAAATTTCGTCGGGTTTCTTGCCTTATAGTAATGAACTTTAATGTGTTAGCACTTGTTATCCTCTTGGGAGGATGAAATCGTCAAGAATAGTTTTTTTATGCTCCAATGGATGACATTTTCAACCTCCCAAAGATAACCCTTGCTAAACCGTCTTAAAGTCATTGCTGTAAAGTAGAAATTTAAGGAAATTTGATTGTGATTTTAGGCCAGTTTTGAAGATTTCTTGAAGGTCGTTTTCTAAAATATTCCTCATAACTGCAGAACAGAGTTGTTGATTTTAGTGAGGTTGATTTCTAAGTCTAATTGATCATGTCCGCTATTAAACAAGATATTTGCAAATATTATTGATTTTATTGTGCAGGGAATAGTAGCGTTTCAAACAGGGATTGTTTTTTACTCACCAAGGCAACTTAGTCAATTTACCAGATATATTTTGTATCTGTTAAGAACTATAGCCGCTTATGCAAGAAACTTATAATGTTACAGGTTCAGGACACCATATTCCAACCTGGATAGCAATGTCACCCATGTACATCTGGTTTCTTATATTCTTCACGAGACCCCACAAGGTGAGATTTCGTTGTAGAATGCCTAGTTTGGAGAGTTTGAAAAGTAGTACATTTTAGCATCGGCACATCAGCAGGTAAGACCTTCAACCGATTGGACCGAAACGTTGTAACAGGGCTTTATGTGAAAAGGACGAGCGGTCACATAATACGAAGTAGTTGCCTCATTGTTTTGAAAGGATACAACGGAGACAAAGTTCCCTTTTGATACTTTTTTCCACACCCCTTTGAATGAGGCAACCGATAGTATCACAAGCTAGGCCTTTCACCCCTGGAAAAACGATATTTCCCATTGATAAGCATATGGGCCGACACATCTTCAGGTGGTAAAGTTCTGTTATGTCTGTTTATGCATGGTATTTATCTAACAAATGAACCTTGTGATGCCCCCTGGAACATACCTATTTGCGTCGGATTTTGTTGCTAAATGGTTTTACACCGGGTGTTATGCCACCAATTAAACGTCAGATTAATCAAACTGGCAAGGTGTTAAAGTAAAACTAGCCAATCAGAGTTTTGCATTCAGCCAATCAGTGACGTCACAATCAGGTTTAGTATTATAACGCAAGGTTTCCTAATTTCAAATCAGACCTTGTTTAAGTTGCAAGAAGTTGAGTGTGTTCAAATCCGCTCAGTTGTTTACTAATTTTTACTTATTTTTACTAATTTTTACTGCATTTTCTACTTGTTTACTTACTATTTATTTATTTACTATATACTACGGTTTGGGAGAACGCTTTTCTGCCAGCTCATTGTAGTTTTGTCAGAGATTTTTGGTACGATACACGATCATGGCGCAGAGTGACTCGGCCGCTGCCAAGACTACCGCTGTTTGCAAGCTTGGAGTAACAAACGAAAGGTAAGACCTTTTTTAATTTCTGTGCATTTGCAAATCAAAAGTAGATAACTTTATAGATTCCTTTTCATTTAAGTTTGTGATTGATAAGATTTTTACTAGATTGGAGGCGATTAGAAAAACTTTTGTGCTTTCTGTTCAGTTGAATCGTTAGATTCCTGCAAACTGATGATAGATAACGCTTTAGATATTCCTACTTGTGTGATTTTGAGATTTCTATGCATTTTATTGGAATAGAGACCATTCGGATGTTGTTGAATGAAAATTTGAAATGAATGTTGGAACTTCTAAAATTGCTTTAGTGGTAGCTTGCAGACGGATTCTTGATAGTTTGGATTCTTAATCAAAGGGACTGTTCAAGATTTTAGTAAACAAAAGGCGGGTGTCATAGAATTTCTTCAGCCTGCAGTGGGCTTTCGTGTGTTTAGACTAACACATCTAAGACTTGTAGCTTGGAATCCAGCTGTATGTCAAAAATCGTTGATGGTATCAAAAATCTAATTGCACTGGCTAATTCTGCGGAGTTCAAACCTTTAGAAAATATCTTAATTTGCAATGTATCTGCTGCTATTTGCGTGTGTTGAAGAGAGAAACTCGTTGTTTGTCGGAAGTTTACCGTATACAACCCCTTGAAGAAAGTCTTTACAACCCGATTTCACAACTTTAGACTGTCGAGGAACAAGACGTTGCTAAAACTGACAAAGGACTACGAACGAAATATACATATCTTCTTCGTTACCATGCCTCCCTCACAGAGGCAACGGCCGTTAAGATTGGTTTAGGTTATATTAGATTACATTAGAAGTTTGGTTTAGATACATTTATAAACACATTCGAAAAGTTGCATTGCTTCAGTTGACGTTGTTCTGTTTTATACAACGTCTTTCAAAAGTACACTGGACTTCTTTTAACCTGAGTTTACTTTGTAGCTTATCTTTTCAAGTAAATTATTTCTGCAAGTGTCTAATTTAAAGTCAGGCAGAACAATACTTGGGCTGACACGAGAAATATTGCTTTTGGCGGAAGAAGGATATAATTCTGAAATGTTTGATATGGGAACTAAAATGTAGTTTACGACTTGTATGTCAGGATTTATTTAACTCTCACTATACTACAGAGTTATGAAGACTTTTCCTTCATGCCACGGTTGTACTTAAATTCAATATTTCCTTTGTTTGTTTGTTTGTTGTTTGTTTGTTTATTTGTTTTTTAATGCTATTCCCATCCTTTACAGTGGTACAAACGACCGTGCTCGAGAATTTCCTTGTGATATGACTGCTAGCAACATCAGTAATAAGTCTGACGATATCAAAACGTGCGAAAGCATAAACAACAACAACAATGACAAGATCATTGGCAAGACAATCTGCCCTGAAGCTAATCGCAATTCAAATTCAGCAGCTACAACAGATTCCGGCATCAACAGTGAATACAAGTGTGATCTTCCCAGAGTTTATCAACGTCATCCAACTCTCGCGGATATCGACGAACGTTTTGAAGAAATTGCATGGTTGCTTGAAAAGTTCATACTTGTTGACGAGGAGAGAATTGTGCCAAACAAAGGAAAATGTTTCTTGTTAGGTAAGCGTTTGAATTTTGGTTATGCAGGGTGACTAAAAACATTTCCCTCTGTTTGAAAATCATTGCAGCAAAAGTACTTACGCTCAGTGGTGGACACTTTGGCAAATATTGGGGGGCGGGGGGCCAGGCTATTGTTTCAGTTGAAAAACGTTGTTTATGTCTATTGTTTTCAAACAAAAGATCTTTGTTCTAATAGCTAAAGCATTGAAGTATGTCTTTATTTTTTGGTAATTTTCAAAATAGTAATCCCTTACAGAAAATGGCCTAAACGCACGAGCAAAGGCATCTCAAAGTAAAATAATTGCAACTTGTCAGTTTTACTTGTTTTAATACTCCTTTCTTCAGAGCAATAAATAAGATATTTATTTCATTTTCCGTTTCAGTTTCGGTTTATCATCCGTACAAAATGTTTTAATCACTCTTCAAAATATGCACGTTTTTTCTTATTTACCTAATTGTCGCTCCTAAACATAGAAAGATTTCATGCAACACCCAGGATTTAAATTGCACAAAATCACGATAAGACAATGTATCCATTGCTGTTCCAGTTCTTCAAGAAGAAATAAGCACGCTTTTAGTTAGATAGTTAGTTAAAATGGTTAAATAGAATCCTAGAATTTCACTCAATGCTATTGTTAACTGAAAAACATGATTTATTCTTTCGAAAATTAGCTAGGAGAGCTTAAAGTTTAATAATCTACATATCTATACGCAAGAAAGCTAGCTGGTATCATGAGTTTGATTTTATGCATATTGTTTGTATCATTTTTACCTGTCTCTCGCGTCCAACAACAAAATCTACCCAACATCATAATAAGACAATGTATTCATTACACTTCTAGGTCTACAAGAAGAGAAAATAAGCACTCCCGAAGACATCTACAAATTTGCTTCAAACCTTCCTCTTCCATTCGACTTCAACGAGGACAATGACGATTTGACGGAAGAACGTAATGTCGAAGAACCCCGTTTAATCAACCAGCCATTAGATATTGTCCATGAACCCCAAGATTCCGTTTCCAGCGTCTCTGTTCCGTTAAACAGCGTCTCGCATGGGATGGAATCTGAACAGGATATCGGCAGCCTCTCAGTAAACTGCCAAGAAATAGGGGATTTAGCTGGTGGATGGGAATTGTCGGATCAAGTACTAAGTTCCACAACACCTCCCCGCTGCCCTGACCCAGAAGAAGATCGCTACACCGCACCAGGAGAAATTCTTGAACAAGTCAACGAGTTCCCTAACGAAATCAGAGGTAGGCCAGATATGTCTCAAAATCTGCAAAGTCCACGTCAAGAAGAAGTTGACGAAGATAGCACAGACGAGTCATCATCCGACTCTGAGCTTGAGGAAGATGAAGACAATCCACAGCAAGAGATACTCGATGAAGTCACAAAGTTTCTCAGTGAAGTCAGAGGTAGACCGTCTGAGCCTGAAGATTCAGAAGAAGAAGAAGAAGAGCTTGAAGATGACATCATAGATGGTTTGACATCGACACAGCGCGGCTGCTCTTCTCTTGAGCAAGCAGAATCTGGTGCAGACGGAAAACTAGCTGACGACCACAGCACCTTCATTCACCATATCAAAGAAGGCTCCACGTTTGATGAAGACCTATTGGCATACGCAGCAAGTCTTCCCCTGCCAGTAGATGTAGTCTTGGATGAGAAGGACTCCGACTGGGACGAAGAGAGTAATTGTGATGATTGCCGTTTTAATGACATTCAAGAAATGGAGCAATTTTTAGAGACTGCCGAAGCTGCAGAAACAGAGATCAAATCTGTGGAAGATGTCGAGCGAGTTTATATTGAACTTGGAATTTCTCAGAATGCAATAATCGAGCAAAACTTCTGCCAAGAGGGAACAAAGTTAGGAGATACTTGTGAGCAACAAAAAGAAATGAACAACGATGAGCTAACGGAAAGTGTGATAGAGTCTTTAGCGAGATCCTTGAGCCTGCAAGATGTGGAGCCACCAAGTGATTGCGATGAGCTGGTCGACTTGTTCCAAACGTCTTTGGCATGCACAGAGCCAGATTATGCAAAGGAAGCAGATTTGGCAGTTGAATCACATGTCTTGGATACACAGGAGCAATGTCAGCCCCCTGTGCAGGAGCAGTGCCATTTTCAATTGCAGGAGCCGTCTCTGGCTCAAGAGCAGTCTCTACCCGCTTTGCAAGAGCAACTTAATGCCGGTCAAATCTTGGATGCTGACCAGGCAAATCTAAATGGAATGTCGTCTATGCCAGTTCCAGATGTATGTCAGCCTGTCGTGCAGGAGCAGTGCCATTTTCAGTTGCAGGAGCCGTTTCTGGCTCAAGAGCAGTCTCTACCCGCTTTACCAGAGCAACTTAATGCCAGTCAAATCTTGGATCCTGACTGTGTCAATCTAAATGGAATGTCTCCTATGCCAGCTCCAGATGTATGTCAGCCCCTTGTGCCGAGTCGAGGTCAGCATAACTTAATGCAGGAGCAGTGCCAGTTTCAATTGCAGGAGCCTTCTCTGCCTCAAGAGCAATCCCTACCCGCTATCCAAGAGCAACTCAATGCCGGTCAAATCTTGGCTGCTGACGACGCCAATCTAAATGGAATGTCTTCTATGCCAGCTCCAGATGTATGTCAGCCCCTTGTGCCGAGCCGAGGTCAGCATAACTTAACGCTGGAGCAGTGCCAGCTTCAATTGCATGAGCCATCTCTACCTCAAGAGCAGTCTCTACCTGCTTTGCCAGAGCAACTTAATGCCGGTCAAATCTTGGATGCTGACCTCGCCAATCTAAATGGAATGTCTTCTATGCCAGCTCCAGATGTATGTCAGCCCCATGTGCAGGAGCAGTACCAGCTTCAGTTGCAGGAGCCATCTCTACCTCAAGAACAGTCTCTACCCGCTTTACCAGAGCAACTTAATGCCAGTCAAATCTTGGACGCTGACCTCGCCAATCTAAATGGACTGTATTCTATGCCATTTCCAGATGTATGTCATCCCCTTGTGCAGGAGCAGTGCCAGCTTCAGTTGCAGGAGACATCCCTACCTCAAGAGCAGTCTCTACCCGCTTTACCAGAGCAACTTAATGCCGGTCAAATCGTGGACACTGACCTCGCCAATCTAAATGGAACGTCTTCTATGCCAGCTCCAGATGTATGTCAGCCCCTTGTGCAGGAGCAGTGCCAGCTTCAGTTGCAGGAGCCATCTCTACCTCAAGAACAGTCTCTACCCGCTTTACCAGAGCAACTTAATGCCAGTCAAATCTTGGACGCTGACCTCGCCAATCTAAATGGACTGTATTCTATGCCATTTCCAGATGTATGTCATCCCCTTGTGCAGGAGCAGTGCCAGCTTCAGTTGCAGGAGGCATCCCTACCTCAAGAGCAGTCTCTACCCGCTTTACCAGAGCAACTTAATGCCGGTCAAATCGTGGACACTGACCTCGCCAATCTAAATGGAACGTCTTCTATGCCAGCTCCAGATGTATGTCAGCCCCTTGTGCAGTGCCGAGGTCAGCACAACTTAATGCAGGAGCAATGCCAGCTTCAATTACAGGAGCCTTCTCTGACCCAAGAGCAGTCTCTGCCCACTATGCAAGAACAACTTAATGCCGGACAAATCTTGGAAGCTGAGAAGGTCATTGCTGGGGGCTGCAGTCAAGAGTTCATAGAAGAGAGCACAGAGAGCAGCGCAAAAGGCTTGCTCCCTAGCCAATACAGTCAGGACTCGGGCTCTAAGGATGACCACCATAACTCAGTTAATGCAAAACGAACGCAGAGATCTGAAGATCATTGCAATAGTGGTAAAAGGCGTGCAAGTCAATGCACAAGAGCTTTGACAGCTCCAAAAGATGGCAATAGCTTGATGCGACGCAAGAGGAGTCGCTCGACGATGTTATTTGGTAACTCATCCAATAAAAATGCAAAGTTCAACAGCAAAGAGGAGAGCTTATTCGCAGCGCCACCACACCAGACGTCTACCGATTGCAAGAACATAGATGAAGGCCTTGCAAATCTGATTACCAAATCATTGGAGCCATTTGATACAGATGCTGTGGATGAGCGGCAGTTGCAGCAGTCTTCAGGGAATCTTTTCACGGCTACGGCTCAAGGGATATCGGCTCAAGGGTCGTTGGCTCAAATGGCAGTGGCTCAAGGTTTAATGACCGACGACCAGGGCTACGATAGTGTTGATGATGAGCTTGCAGAACTTTTCTCGAAATCGTTTAATTCTCTAAAAGTTCAGAATCATGAATGCTCCTCAAAGAAAAATAACAAGCGTATAAAAGTGGCTTCTCCAGTCCCGCCACGAGAACAAGTTTGCCTGCAAATGCCGCAAATGCCTGTTGCAGATCAGCTGTCAATAAAACCATCGTTCTTCTCTTTTACCCGTCCTTTCCAGCCTTCTCACGAGTATCCAGTACCCAGACTTCAATTAGCAGAGGTGCCTCAGCCGGTGCAAATTGAACAGCACGATATGCCAGCAATTCCTGCTTGCTTCAATACGCAGAATACACCTGATATCATCCAGCCAAACTGGCCTAATTTCTCAGGAGTGTTTACAAACCAATTCGTTCCAATATTTCATAGTGTAATGTCACCTGTGGAACACCCTTCAATGTTTTCTCATCAAGCTGCAGCCCATGCCCAGGCACAGGCACAGGCACAGGCCGTGCCGTTATTCCAAACTGGATCAGAGGCCCAGGCACAGGCCCAGGCCGTGCCGTTATCCCAAACTGGAGCAGAGGCCCAAGCCCAAGCCCAGGCCCAGGCCGTGCCGTTATTCCAAACTGGAGCAAGGGCTCAGGCCCAGGCCTTGCCGTTATTCCAAACTGGAGCAGAGACCAAGGCTAGCGTTGGAAGCGAGTTTATTAGTCCAACCGAGGCTGCAGTGAATGCTTTCGATCAGGAGGATGTCGTCAAAGAAAGTGTTATATTTACAAGTAATTGCTACATACGAGCAGATAGCAGTGAGCGTTTGAATGCAGATGATCTCTTGGCAGCTTTAGGCGATTCACCGGAACTGACTACTGTAAATGCTACTGCAGAAATAGAAACTGTCTCTAATGCTGAGGATAGTGTAGAGCAAACAGGGACAACAGTATTGTTTGATGAATTCAATCTAGTCAGTGAATGCGCGCTAGCATCCCCCAAACAAGGGACCGTAACGGAACCTGCACTAGATGGCACATCGACGGCAAATATCAATGTTAGGCCATGGCTGAAAGCTCTCGAAACTAGTCCATGCAAAGAATCGTCAGAGCAAGATTCTGTAAAAGATGCACCAACAACCTCATGTATGAGTGGAGACGAGAAATATCCAGAAATAGCCTCTGAAAGTTTGGCTTCCGATGAGTCATGTGGAACAGTCGACGTGTCAACAATATCCACTCACAAAGAGGAGGACGTAAACGATTCAACAGTAATAGCTTCCACTTCCTACGGTCTGGATTGCAGTGGAGACAAGCAGAAAGCCAAAGAGCCTTGTCAGAACAGTGAGTCGTATGCAGGAGTGGGACTGGCGAAACTGAGTATACAAAGGAAACGAAAGCTGACTGACGAGGGCTGCGAGGACGACAAGGACTTTAGTGCAAGCAAGAAACAGAAGTTAGATTTCTTCACATTAGTGAAATTAGGCCTCGTAGAGATTGGGAAATCGAGTGAAAAGAAGAGAGCAGTCATATTAGGCGAGGAAGAGAAATGCAAGGAGCTAGCGGCAGCGAAAAAGCAAAGATTGGACATTTTCGCAATGATTAAATTAGGCCTTTTCAAGGTCGGGGATTCAAGTTTGAGGAAACGTAAGGCTACAGATGGAGATGAAAATGACTTGGAGGAGACACCGAAGAAAATATGTCGGGCAGAAGACTGTGTGAAGAGTAGAGCCGAGAGAAAAACAGTCGCAAATGAAGATCAAAAGTTGCCAGCTACGACAAAGAGACGATTTAAGATCAAGAGGAGTTCGGTGGCTCGTGCTACCGCGTAACGAATCACGTTACGCTAAGGGGGTGGGGGGGGGGCGACGAAAAAGAGGAACAGTGATGTAGAGGTATCAGAGGACAGGGAGACAATAAGAAAAGGAATAAAGGTGCGTGACAAAGGGAGACAAATTTAAAGGAGGCTCAATGGGAGAACAGCAAAAGCAAAGGACACGCCAAGCCCCATGCCGAGTTGCTACTTTCTGTCATCGACTTCGGCAAAGACTTGCTAACGCCAGTTACAGAGCGCCGATACTTTGAGTCAGAGATGTAACCGAGGCCCTTCTCGGAGAGTTTGCAAGGAAAAATTAAATTTAGCCTTTTGTCTCGTTTCCTTTGAAAGACTGTGATCAAGAAGAGAAGACTTGAATATTGATATGTTTGGAAGACAGTAGTATTAATTATGTAGGAGTAGTTTAGCAGAATATGGTTTTTTAAAATACTTTAGAAATATTTGTTGTAAAGTCTTCTTGAATTTTAAGCATTTATTTGTGTAAAAATACGTTTTTCTTTTTGCTCGCGCTTCCTGACACTGTAGCTATGACATGAAAGTTTTTGAGTTGCTGCTTGCAAATCCCGAACCCGGGGTGGGTACTTCACTATCCAGTCATACGGGGATGTGCGCCAGTTTTGGGGTAGTTTTTGGCACGAAAATTCTGGGAATGGGATATGCTTTTTGTAGGAATTTTCTGGGATTGGGTCTAATTTTTACTAGAAATTCTGGGAATGGTCAGGTTTAGGATAAACAACAATTTTAGTATTGTTTTGTAGTGAAAACACTTGTCGGAAACCTCACCCATATTCTGGGATTGGGTCTCAAAATCCCGCCTATATTCTGGGATTGGGTCGTAACAGAAAATCTTGCAACGCACACCCCCATATGACCCAATATTGAAGTGCCCCCCCCCCCGGGATCCCGAAGCCCTGGCCAAGTGTTCAAACATAGATGAATGAAATTCTATACTTTGCTCTTCAAACAAATATATGGTGTTAAAAAAAACGCAACCCACTGTCACTTGAGATTCTTCAGAAAACCACCGTAAAGCACAATCTATCTTCCTTCCCATGATATCCAGCTTGGGGACATTATTTGAATTATTTACGACTTAATTGACATTTTAGTAAGTATGGCCTATTTTAGATGCAGGAAAGTGGTAGGACATTTACATAGGCGAAAATCCATCTTTTTGAGAGCTTATTTTATTGTCTTTAATAAATGTGTCTCATAGGAGTAAATATGTATGTTTCTTATCTAAGGCCATCATTTCAAGTGCTCCTAAGCCTGAAATATTTTCACAAAATATCTTTTTTAACTTTTTACAGCAAAAAAGGTCTTCATTTTGCTGTTACAGCATACTGCATCTATTCTAAAATATATTCTAATATATTCTAAAAACCAGTGTTACTTTTAAGTAACTGCTCCGGAATGGAGAATGGTATTATTATTATTATTATTATTATCTAAAATAGGGCATAGTTACTAAAATATCAATTTAGTGATGAATAATTCCATTAAAGGGAATCTAAGCATATATAAGACTTTGATAAAAATAGCCGTGCAAAGACAATAGTCCATGACACGTGCCAAACCATATTTGGGTAACTGATCTATGTCAACAGGACATACTCATATCTGATAGGCTAGAATTTGACCGCAAGTGGCTTGAGCCACATTTATATGCTTACATTCCCTTTAATGTATCTAAACTGCATATCATTGGAAAGAAGATAGATTGTGCTTTCAGACGGTATACATTACATCTAGTCAAATCTTATTATTTTTTGAAAATGTTCAATTATAGTTGGGTTACGTTTCTCTGACACACCCTGTAGTTAGACTCGATCGAACATTGCTTTGCAAAAATCATTTGTCCGTGAAAAGCATAAATGTCTTTAAATTTTTCAAATCCTTAAACGAGGCGCTATTTTATAGGGTGAAACGGAATCACTTTTTTTTTTTGGGAAATAGAATTCACCACTGTTTATCAAACAGAGTTTGCTCCTTTGGCAAGAAGAGCAACGAAACAACCGATGCTGTAGGAATTTCGAGGAGGGGCCCTGTGTAGCCGAAATTCTATTTTGTCTCGTCCAAAGCTCACGAAGATAGCCAAATGGAATTTTGTATAGATCCCTTTTGTGGCCCCAGTGGTTCTGAATGTTTGTTTTGAATTTGGAAGATCTTCGATTTTTATCAGTCTTGTTGTGGTAATTACAGCGGAATCCTGGTATAACGAACTTTGAAGCGAACAAGAGAAAGGTTTATTATATCGATAGTTTGTTGAACTGAGAGAACTTATAATGAATTTGTTATTTAAGGAACCACACATTTAGTTTGTTATACCGGGAAGCTCTTTATATCGGGGGTTCATTATCACAGGATTCAACTGTAGCGTTTTTCTGACGATGACAATGAAGACTTCAACAATTACAAGATGCTTTGAAAGACTTGAATCCCTTGAATCGAATGATTGAAAAATAAATTGCATTTAGGCAGTTTCACACCTATGTTGAAGTTTCAAGAGCCCGTAAACACGTTCACATGGTGATAGTTTTGTTTTCAGTGAATGACAATTGTTTTGATCGAAAAACAATTCCCCATTTTAAAAACTATAACTTTGCTGCCGTACTGTGTTGAACAAAAAGCAATGCACCAAGTCTAAGGCCCCGTTTACACTTTACCAGTGCAACTTTGGATCCGTAACAGAAGTTTAATGGATCAGCCTCCCGTTTACATTGTTCCTGCTAATCGGTAACACTTTTGATCCTTTCGATCTATAGAATAATTCTGTTTTGGAGCAGTTTAAACGCTCTTGAACCATAACAATTTTTTAACGGCTCAAAACTGTACCGGTACGGTGTAAACGTGGTCTAACTCTCCAGCTATGGCAATTTTTTTTAGTATTTTCAATACTCAATGTCGTTGTTTTTCTAGGAAGAGCGTTTCCTGTTTCCAGTTTATCCATACATTTGCTTGGCTGGATCTGTTGCTTTGTCTAATCTCCAGGTAATTTTTATGTTTTGTTGGGAAAATGCCATGAAAATGTATTTGCCTATTCTCATTTCATATCTGAAGATTTCTTGTTCACAGCATGTTATATTATTGAGACAAGTCATAGTTTATTTTGATAAAGACATGTTTGGCAGTCATCTCCACTGTGGTCAAATCTTTGATACATACAGGTTGTCCCAAGAAATTTGTTTGCTGTTTGCACAGCTACTGTGAATGAACCATGAGTCCAATTTTACTTTTTTCAAATTTTTGAATCGAAGAGACTTCAACTTAGAGTTTGGTAATTAGATTGAGTAAATCTGAAGGGTATGCTGACTTGTGAAGCAAGGAAATCAAAGTCACTGGTTGTCTCAAAACCAGAGGATTCCATTACTGATGAGACACAGTTTCCTAGAATTTGCAAGGAAGTATTTCCTATTTCCTGAGCTCAAAACTAAAATGCCTATAAAAATTCAAACGGCAATCGTTAAGATCTTCTGCTTGATGACAACAAGTTGTATGGCTTGAAACCTTATTTGTCCATCTAATGTTTTGGAGTACAATACAACATGGCACAATGCAATGCAACAGAACATATCACAATGCAACGCAACAAAATCCAATACAATACAATACAACCTATCTCAACGCAACACAACACAATCCAATACAAGACAGTGCAATAAAATGCAATATTATTCAGTGTTTTAATATTTTATTGCAGGAAATCTACCATCGGCTGTTCACAAGCAAAAACAAGAAGCATTTCTCAACATCGTCAAATTGGCTCACGTGTACATTCCTGGTTATTTTCACACTGTTTTCAATTTCAAGATCGAGAGCTCTCTACCTCGGTAAGTATTGTCATTTAGTTTTTTACATTTGCGACCCAACGACCGAAACGGCCAAGTGGAAACCAGGTTCAAGGGCTCTCCTATTCAATATCGAAGAATGGATGTGAGGTGAGTGGCCGAGCGGCTTATTCAGTGTCCGTTAGGTAACTGAAGTTAAGCTCGGTCGCGTGAGGTCAAAATCCGGATGGGTGACCTTCCGGATGCCTGACTAAGCAACTCATTTCACCGTCCTTCGGAAGGGACGTTAAACTAGGAGTCCCATGCCTGGATGCGGCATGCNAAGGGACGTTAAACTAGGGGTCCCATGCCTGAATGCGACATGCATAGCAGGCCTAAATTAGCTGTAATATAGCTAGAAATCTTTCCAGCCTACTTAAAATAAAGTAATGAAAAAAAAAAGAATCAAAGAAAAGGTTAATTTTCGATTTAAGCACAGCTAACAGTAACTTAATTCATCAAACTTGTTTACATTTGTCAGTCATTTGTGTGGCTAGGATCGCTGGAAAACGTGTTTCTACTAGGTTATTTGAGTCGTTATCATGTTTCACTTCGACCCGAAGGACTATAAGTGGAAAACGGACAAGTTTCTTGTTTTTTTCATCTTTTTCAAAATTCAGTTAAAGTTTGAATTCTTTACATTTTGTTTAATACACTACTCTTCAGTCTACAGTAGACAGAGGCGGACGATGGGTCTGGAGTAAACAAGGTGGATGGAAAATTCCCCGAATCCTAATAAACGGGGGTCTGAAATATAAGGGTTGGGTGGAAAATTTTCTGTAATCAGGCAAAATGCACAAGTTGTTTTCGCTGTCGAGAATATAAAAACAAGTTACGAATCATAAGAACTATTCAAAAGAAAAAAATACAGTTCCACATTTTAAGAGATATTACCTCACATGTTTCACATTTCAAGAAGTTCGAAATCAATAAATCGGGGTCTGGATTAAGAATGTCTCGGGTGAAGTAGGGGGGACGTATACAAATTCAAGTAACATGATTTCAAAACTCATCTTTATTCAGGATACCACGCTCCACTTGATGTATATGCAGATTTGTACAATGATGTACTTCAAGATACCGATGACAAGCCCCCTCCTTTTAAACTCGACGAGAAAGTTAATGTGTGTGTCGGAAAAGAATGGTATCGCTTTCCAAGTAGCTTCTTTCTACCATCAGATACGTGAGTACAGTTTTCTAGCTTTTTTCTAAGGCGCGACACACAATGATTGTATTAGGAAGATCGCCAGTTGATCCAAAATGCTGCAACTTTTTTTGGAAAATCACCAAATTTGATTATGTTAACTGGTCTTGAAAGTTCCACGTGCTGTTATCATACTATAGGCCTGATTAATTCTAGAGACTGATAAGAAAAAGACTGAAGAGAAGCTGTCTTATTTTAAGCCTGTTGTGAAGGATCTCAAATCTACAAAATTGCGAACCAAGGCACCCTGATCCTATAGCATGGGCGCCGGGCTTTGCGCAATGGGGATTCTGGACGGGGAGCAGTGGCGGCAGCAATTGTTGTCGTTGTTGTTCTCTCAGCTGGGGTTGCTGTTGTTCAACATCATGCGCCGATGTTGGTCTGACATCCAACGTGAAACAGGCCTTAGTATTTACCAGTAAAAAAATCGTTTATGTGTAGCTTGTCGTAATTACATATTTAGTTGTAATTCAGTTGCATGTTCTGTGTAATGGCCATGGGGTAGTCATTATCTTTTGCTCCCTGTGGTATCGTCCCTGTAGTATTGTATAGTTGTACAGTAATTAGAAAGTATAGTAGGTTGTATCATGTATTGTAATATTTTAGATGAAAAAAAAAAAGGATTTCGAGGTAGAACATCGACAAGCAAGCAACATATTTTTTTATATTCATGTCCAACTGAGGTTGTGATTCTCTTGAAGTTCTTTTGAGCCACGTGTTCTTTTGCCTGCCTCTTGATTTCTTTTCTTCCTCTTGTTTTTGTTTTAAATATTTCACTGTGTTTTAATATTGATACTAAACAATTCCTATTGATGTTCACTCATTATCCTTCAACGCAAAAATTTTTTCCAAGGTGTGTTGCCAGAATTTGTGAATTAATTTCCCCTCAAACCATGGGCGGTAGGAGACGCGTGGATTGCTTTTTGAAAAATTTTATGGTCATAGGTTGGGGTTATTAAGATTGAATTAGCCGCGATGTTTTCAGAGCGGCTTCCTGTTATTTTGTAGCCATTTACGGTTGACCCGGCAGACGCTAATCTGCCCATCGACTTAATTAAAAATAACAGGAAGCCGCTCTGAAAACATTGCGGCTAATTTGATCTTAATAACCCCAACCTATGACCACAATATTTATCAAAAAAGCAATCCACGCGTCTCCTACCGCCCATGCTCAAACTTGCAATCAGTAAATAAAGATATTGAAAATGCACTCTCCTTCGCAGAGGCTGTATTACCGGAGGACGGATCGTGCTGCGCGCTCTTTGCTCCTTGGGAGCTTCACGTTCTGCTCGTTTGCAAACAACAGCCTCTGCGACGGAGAGTGTTGAAAATGGTTACAATGAAAAATCTTTACGAAAAAAATATTCTTGTTGAAGGGCAATTTGATGTACTGTATATAAAGTAGTTGATTGTTAGTGAAGGACTTTTTGATGCAGATTTTACTTAGACATTATCAATGATATTATTATCCTCACAGATGGAGCTTAAATTTCATAAAATCTGAATTTGCTGGTCAGCTGCCAAAACAATACAGTAAAGATGAAGATGCGACAAAGCAGATTCCAACGCATATGAATGATATGAACATCGAAGAACCAATCAGATATGTAAGTTAACATGTCTATGATGTGTTTAGCTAATGTTGTCATTGCCAAATTTCTTAGCCTCTTTTCTTACCTTCAAGCCTAGCTGGCTATTTCTTGCTACCAGCCGATTGGCTGGTGTAATGATTCTTTAAACAACTGCAGAAGGAAAACTGTTAAATATGAAGCAGAAGCAGGATGATTGGGTATTGTCCCTCGCTTGGTGTGTCCTTAGAAAAATACATTTTGAATACTTGAGATCTGATTCGAACATTCTTCTCTATGAATCTTCCAAAAACTTCTTAATTGATTGATTGACGACTATGGAAATTTATTTTGGAATCCACAACTTATTTTGGATAACGACAACTAAAGCTTGCTTCAATGGTCTTGTCACTTGGAAAAAGTTTGGCAAAACATAGATCTGAAATTCCTAATATGAAATGTTAAAAGAAGTTGGCTTAAGACGAAGGTCATCCCCACAGCAGTCATTCCATGCTCCATTTAGCGAGGTGTGTTGCTTTTTAAGTAAGCTATGGGTAATCTGTTGAAATGCCAAGACCTTTGAAACATATTTTGGTTGGATCTTGAAATTTTGTGCTTTATGAATCTTCCCAACCTTTTCTTTTTAACTTGAAGATGAATATCAGTCAATGTGATCTTCTTGTTGACCTTGCATTGGAAAATACTTCAAAAAGAGAACCAAATTTCTCACTTATGAACAAACGATGGGAAATTATTTACAGTAAAAGCTTCCTTGATGTCACCAGGTATGTTATGGTATCATTTTATTTTCGTTATTGATTGTTTGATTGATTATTTGATTGATTAATTGATTGATTAATTGATTAATTAATTGATTAATTGATTGATTGACTGATTGATTGACTGATTGATTGACTGATTGATTGATTGATAGTTTGCTTGATGCACTGATTGACAAACTGACTTACTGACTAAACAATTACAATCATCTGGTTTTATTCCTACATTCCTTCTCATTCCATGGGTAATAGGAAAAGCGGAATGTGTTTTGGGTTTATCCAGTGGTATCAAGAATCAGAACTGTTAGGCCTACCTTTGTGCATGTTTTCTGTGTCGATCTTCTCCGTTGTCCTGTCGATTTTGCATTTTCAGAAGGCTGCAGTCGCTTTCCGTCCACCTATCCAAGCGCCATGTTTCTTACAGTTGCTGTATGTTGTTCCTTAAAGCTCCTTTAAAGGGGAGAGGGCGGAGCGGGTAAGAAACATGGCGCTTGGATAGGTGGAGGGAAAGCGACTGCAGCCTTTTGAAAAAGCAAAATCGACAGGACAACGGAGAAGATCGACACAGAAAACATGTACAAAGGTAGGCCTAATAGTTCTGATTCTTGATACCACTGGATAAACCCAAAACACATTCCGCTTTTCCTACTACCCATGCTCATTCTCAATCCTTTCTGCGTCCCATCGATTCCCTTGATTATTACCCTAATCTTTTGAATGTAGTCTTCCTTAGCATAGGGATCAAATCTTTAAAAAAGATTGCACGGATGGTTATTGAATTCTACTTTTGATTTTATAGCTTAAAAGAAACTTCAGGTACTTTGCTATTATTTTTTATTAGGACTTTTTGATACCTTGATTATTTTCGGAATTACAGCATTTTTCTTTTTATATGAAAAAGTCATGATAAGTTTTGAAAAATTAAAATCATCGTAAATGCTAAATTAAGAGAGTAAAGACTTTATAATCTTCAAGAAAACCATAGTTTATGAAGGTCTACATCTACAATATGGCAGTAAGCAGAAATCTGAAGTAAGCGACCAGGTGAAGAGCCTCTCTGTGGAGATACTGGTTTTGATTTCATTATTATTATTATTATTATTATTATTATTATTATTATTATTATTATTTTTGTCTGTCATTTTTCTCGTTTACGATTTAGCAATTTTTTGACGTCACAACCTCATAACTGGTTGAAACACAAAAAGCGCTGTCATTCTGAAAATAATCAAGATATCAAAAAGTTCCAATGAACAATAATAGCAAAGTACCTGAAGTTTCTTTCAAGCCATTAAAACAAAAGGAAGATTAAGTAACCATCCGTGCAATCTTTTTTTAAATTAGGATGCCTAAGCTCTCTTCTTTCAGCTTGATCAGTGTGTTTGTTCTATTAATATTTCTTGACTTGATAACGGGCTATTCTCGAAACGTCGTACTGAATTCAATTCTTATCAAAGTGCAAATATTTAAAGATGTTTAAACAGTTTATTTATGTTTAAACAGGGAGCTAAATAGTTTATTTTTTGGCAACTCGTAACTAGTTTATTAACTAGTGAAATTATTATATGGTTGCTTCATAATAGGCTATAACGCTAAAGATGGCGGCCGTGCAAAGCATGCTGGTAAAAAGCTCCCTAGCGACCACCTATCGACATAAAAATGTTGGTCTGCCCTTTTGACTGGCTAGCTGTGGTAAAATTCGAAACAAGTAATCAATGTAAACAAACAGAAGAATTTGTAATTCGAACGCGAATCTTTAATTAAAACTTCTATTCGAATCAAAACCTTGCTTTTTCTGCTTTGGAAAGGTTTCCTTTTCAACCATGTTGCATTCGAATTCAAGGTCGATTCCCGTTGATTCGATTTCAATCTTGCTAGTCGAAACGGCAGACTGAAATATTAACGTCGTTAGGTGGTCGTCAGGGAGCTTTTTACCAGCATGCTTTGCAGCAAAACACAACTGAGTCTTTGGAGTCGCCATCTTTAGCGCTATTGTCTATTGGAATGTACTGGAAACATTTACTCTCAGAATTTATTCTCTTTTTGCAACTGTCTAATTGATAATCTTTTGCCTTTCAGGTCAAAATCATTATATAGAGCGTTCTACATTCCGTTGCTGTCTGAAAAGCACACGACATTTGTGAACTACAATATATTGAAATCGAAAAGAAAAAGACGAAAAATAAGAATAAATATGGAATTTTGATAAAGTACAAAATCGAAGATTAAGTTAATGGTTTAATACCCCTTTCACACTGACAAGTTAACCCAGCTAAAACTAAACCAGGTTATGAAATGTTGCGTTCTAATTGGTCGATCCAACAGATCGAATTCATTTGATTGGTTGAAATTCAACCTGATTTAGATAAGGTGGTTTTTATGAGTCAGTGTGAATGGGGTATAAGTTAATGATTTAAGTCGTTCACCTAGGAAGATGCGGGTTTTGATTTTGGATAATAACGGGGTGAGTCAATAGAAACAACCCTTGTTTGAAAGGCTACTGCTCCCTGGATATCGAGACGATAATGTTGGAAAATATATCTTTTAGTAGTGGACATGTTCAATAAGTTTTTAAATTTACTTGACTGACGTCGGCCACTCCGTTCTGAAGTTATGAGGGCTTTTCTCGGAAAAGCTCCTTCAAGAAACCTTCAAACAAGATCAAATTTTCCTAACATTTCTGCCTTGCGGCAATGACTTGAACACATTTAAGCACGTATTATCCTCTTGTGAGGAATGATGTTATTATGCTCCTAGAGATGACACTTGTATCCTCCCAAAGGGATAACACGTGCTAAGGCACGTACAAGTCATTGCTGTAAGGCAGAAATATTGGGGAAATTTGATCGTTATTTTATACCGTGTTCGAAGTTTTCTTGAAGGGGCTTTCTCGAGAAAATCCTTCATAATTTCAGAAGAGACTGGCCGATTTCAGTCAGATAAATTTTAAAATTTATTTGAATATGTCGACCATTAATTGATATATCTTCCAATATTATTGCCTTGATATCCAGGGAGCAGTGGCCTTTCAAACGGGGGTTTTTTTTACTCAACCAGTAGCAGACTAAAATTTGAACCGGGAAAAATCTGTTATGTAAAATACAATAATCGACCGAAAATGGTAATCCATACGCCATTATTTTTGCATTTTTTGTTCGTCCATACGGCATGACGTCATAGCGGCATTGAAAACACGACGCCATATTGTTTTTGGGTAAATCTTCAGAAAATTTCTACAGGTTTATGTAGGAAATTAGATTCTTTGCCTACCTTGAAATGCCATAAAACTCTCTTCCTTCGCATTGACAACCTTTCTCAGCCATATTTGATCGTAGTAAGTTGGAGTTCTCTGTGATATGCTAGGCCCAAACCGCCATTTACAAAGTAGTGATCTATCCTTCCTGCGCAATTTTGTCGGTTATTTTGAAAATGGCGGTTTGGGCCAAACATATCACAGAGAACTCGAACTTACTACGAGCAAATATGGCTGAGAAAGGCTGTCAGTACGAAGGAAGAGAGTTATATGTCATTTCAAGTTAGGCAAAGAATCTAATTTAGTACAAATAATTTACTATAATAGTGTTCTCGCACTCGTGTTTATGTCAGTACTTTTGAGAGTGATTGTTAGATGTTGGAAACTCATCCTTAGAGACTTATGGGAAATAATTTTCTATTTAAGAATTATTTATCTATACCTTGTTATCTTGGTTTATAAAGTACAACCTCAAGAGTAAGAGATTGTAAGTTTGAGGCACACGTGAGCCACTTTATGTTGTATTGCTTTGCTAGTAGGAAGCTAGTCAGGCTAAACTCCCAAACAAAGGTTCTCTAATGCGCAATTTAGCAAAACGCAAAACGATGTTGGACAGGTGAAATCTCAAATTTTTATGGTTTCCCTCATTGGGTTATTTGATTTACATCTGTACTGAGGTGTTCCCCCGAGATTTTGATAACCAGCCCACTTTTATGATGACATGATGCCCTATTTAACTGTAGGATTTCAAGAAATTTCACCTTTAGATCATTTTTAAGGGGCTTCCTACCAAAATTATATACTGTTTTAGAGAATTNAAATTTGAACCGGGAAAAATCTGTTATGTAAAATACAATAATCGACCGAAAATGGTAATCCATACGCCATTATTTTTGCATTTTTTGTTCGTCCATACGGCATGACGTCATAGCGGCATTGAAAACACGACGCCATATTGTTTTTGGGTAAATCTTCAGAAAATTTCTACAGGTTTATGTAGGAAATTAGATTCTTTGCCTACCTTGAAATGCCATAAAACTCTCTTCCTTCGCATTGACAACCTTTCTCAGCCATATTTGATCGTAGTAAGTTGGAGTTCTCTGTGATATGCTAGGCCCAAACCGCCATTTACAAAGTAGCGATCTATCCTTCCTGCGCAATTTTGTCGGTTATTTTGAAAATGGCGGTTTGGGCCAAACATATCACAGAGAACTCGAACTTACTACGAGCAAATATGGCTGAGAAAGGCTGTCAGTACGAAGGAAGAGAGTTATATGTCATTTCAAGTTAGGCAAAGAATCTAATTTAGTACAAATAATTTACTATAATAGTGTTCTCGCACTCGTGTTTATGTCAGTACTTTTGAGAGTGATTGTTAGATGTTGGAAACTCATCCTTAGAGACTTATGGGAAATAATTTTCTATTTAAGAATTATTTATCTATACCTTGTTATCTTGGTTTATAAAGTACAACCTCAAGAGTAAGAGATTGTAAGTTTGAGGCACACGTGAGCCACTTTATGTTGTATTGCTTTGCTAGTAGGAAGCTAGTCAGGCTAAACTCCCAAACAAAGGTTCTCTAATGCGCAATTTAGCAAAACGCAAAACGATGTTGGACAGGTGAAATCTCAAATTTTTATGGTTTCCCTCATTGGGTTATTTGATTTACATCTGTACTGAGGTGTTCCCCCGAGATTTTGATAACCAGCCCACTTTTTTGATGACATGATGCCCTATTTAACTGTAGGATTTCAAGAAATTTCACCTTTAGATCATTTTTAAGGGGCTTCCTACCAAAATTATATACTGTTTTAGAGAATTTTCTCTTGCAAAACCCACCCGTATGATGGGCACATGCCTGTCAGTAAATATTAGTGAGTACCCCCTCTCTCCCCAGGGGTTATCGTTTGGCAAATTCGCTTCTTGCAACTCATCTAAGGGTGGAGTCGAACCTTACTTTGTATTGGGATGTTCTTTGAATGGCATTAAATTTTACAGAAATTGACGTATAAGTATTATGCCAAATCTTGGCTATTTCTTCAATCTGTACATGGTCTTGGGAAAAGTTCTAGGCCACTTGTATCCGGTTCGGAATTTTTAAGCAAACTGCATCTACATATAATAAGATTCTTGTTTTCGTACTTGATAATATATGCAGTTCTTTTTGAAACTAGCGAAGCAAAAATAAAAGCTATCAAAGAGCAAGTTATCCTCGGGGACCTGAAGAAATTCGAGGCAGCGGCGAAGATTGATGAGAATTTTAACGAAATATTTTTTATCAGATGACGCAAATTAATGTTAAAAAAATCATTTGAAACCTTCTGAGAAAAGTCGCCATTGTTAAGGATCTTTATCTTAAAATCAGCATAGTCTCCAAATCTTTAAAACACATTGCATGGATGGTTAATGCATCTTTCGTTTGATTTTATGGCTTGAAAGGAACTTCAGGTACGTTGCTATAATCCTATATGTAGCATTTCTAATATCTTGATTATTTTCAGAATTACAGCGGTTTTCTTTTATTGAAGAACTCGTGAAAAGTTTTGAAAAAAATTAAAATAATCGTAGATCCTAAATTAAAATATGAAAACGGTACAATCTTCAAGAAAGCCATAGTTTATGAAGGTCTATAATATGGCAGTATTAAGCAGAAATCTGTAGCTTTTCAAGTTTACGATTTAGCAATTTGATGACGTCACATTCTCAAAACTGGCCCAAGCAAAGAAACGCTGTAATTCTGAAAATAGTCAAGATATCAGAAATGCTACATATAGGATTATAAGAAAGTACTGGAGTTCCTTTCAAGCCATCAAATCAAACAGAAGATGCATTAACCATCCTTGCAATGTTTTTTTAAAGATGCCAAAGATTTGGAGGCTGTGCTCTTAAAATCATAATTATCTTGAAAACCTTAACCTAAAAGATCGTGTAGATGAGAAGAGAAAATTGCTATCAGAGATTACATTCAGAAAAATGCAATACATGGGCCACATAATGAGATCAACTGGGCTTCAGAGACATATACTCGAAGGACAAATATAAAGAAGAAGAAAACGAGGAAGACCAAGGCGTACGTGGCGTGGAGATGTGAAAATCTGGACAGGAGACAAGTATGACGTACTTGCACGGAAGATAGAGGACAGAAATTGTTGGAGAAGGAGAACCATGGCATCCAGAGCCTCATTTGGACAAGGAACCCTATAGATAAATAGGTGGATAGATAGAAAAGATCGTAAGAAAATGTTTCACTTTGCCTTAAAGACTCCCAGTTAACCATGATCCTATGCGGCCGTAAAGTTGACTTTCCTATGACATGAAAGTCGTTTTTGGCCTAGAGTCTGTTTGTTTTTCTTCTCATTTGGCGCACAAAGGATCGTGGTTAGCAATGGATCTTTGAAGCAATGAATAAGCAAATAGGTCGATTTCGCTATCCTTCTGAAATTGTGTGCGCAACGATGTTTAACTGAGCTAAGCCGTTCTTTTGGTGCCCGTACCATTTCCATCCGTGCCAACGCTACTTGTTCGACGTTTTCAGCATGGACGACATTTTTGATTGAGGTACTGATTGGTTTTGGCTGAAAGCATTATACTGCAGAATCTATCAGAGAATTGCCATTATTTTGGTACCAGTACCATTTTATTAGTGTTGGCGATATCTCTTCATTGGTCCCAGTTGGGGGGAATTTTTGGTTCGGCAAGGATGAAACTTTTGGTGCTGCTAATTGGTATATTCGTGAATTGACTACGCAGCCGTGAAATCCCTTTGTATGCAAACGCTAACCGCTTTGTTCTGGAGTTTCAATCAAAAGCAATAGAACCTACTGTTACAAAGCATAGGCGCTGAATCTTGAACAATATCAAGTTCTGACTAAGGTCCGCAGCTCCTACGCAGGGTGGAATGAGAAACATTGCTGAATAGGAGCTGAGGCGCGAAAAACAGTTTGAACTGCTTTTGAGTAATGACGGTATTGAGGCCGAGTTGAGAGCAAGCAAGAACAAAGGAAAAATAACATTATCAAGCTTGTTTCGCAATCCCGTGGAAGAGAAAACAACACAACAGGCAAGAATAAAATTTGGGTCAGAATATTGGCCACATCAACGGTGCATTATTTCCTGTGGTCGTACATTACAGTAAGGTCACTCTCTGGTATACACTAGAGGTTATCTTGGAGCCGCATATTTTGATGACGACGTACCCGTTTTACCTGTTCTGACATATCTCTTCAATGGTCCCATTTCGGATGAATTTTTGGAAAAATGTTTGTAGTACGAGTTGAAATTAAAAGGAAATGAAAATATTTTGTGTGCTGTTGGTTTTTCCTTTTTGACGAAACATGCAAACTTGTGTATTAAAGATCATATGTATATCTCAGTGCAAACATTGCCTGTTTATCTTCATTGGAAAATATTTGCATAGCCGGTAATTTTGCCTTGCTTTTCACAAAAAATTTGGAGTGTTATGCTCTGGGAGACTTTCTCACAACGAAGAATGAAGTACTACATCAAGTTTTATTATGATTTGATTTACACAGCCCCGATTGTATAAGTAGGAGATATTTTAGATTTCAATTATGCTGGGATTGGATATATGAGCACGCCGTTTTATAGTGAAAAGGCTAACGTGATTTATTCCACTAAAATAGCTCATTTCATTCTAGAATTATCGAGGGTGTCAGGACACCTATTATGTAATCAATAAATAAATGTTTATTTACCTTGTTTTGATTGTTGTTGTCTTCTTTGTTTTGTCTCTCCCAGCCTTGGTTTATGAGCAACATTTCAACCAACCTTGGCCTAAGCTGGGCTTAACCGCTTTTTCGAATCTAACTCCCTTGTATTCCTGTGTGCCGGTTTAAAACCTTTTCTTCTGCGAAGGCGCACATGCACACAGGAGTACAAGGGAGTTAGATTTGAAAAAGCGGTTGGGTCCAGCTTAGGTCAAGGTCGGTTGAAATGTTGCTCATAAACCAAGGCTGGGAGAGACAAAACAAAGAAGACAACAACAATCAAAACAAGGTAAATAAACATTTATTTATTTATTACATAATAGGTGTCCTGACACCCTTGGAATTATCAGCTGTTTTGAACATGCTGGATTAGACCAGGCGGAGAAAGGGGGTATCGTCCCCCGACGGCGAAATTTATGAGACAAGGTGGATTTGGTCAATCTTGGGGCGCTGATTTCGAAAATCGATGTTATACGGGCAAATTCGGGGGCTTTCAGCCTCGTTTTAATGTCGAAAGTCTCGTTTTCAACATATCAAGCAATTTCTCCTTTTAATTGTCTTAGAACGTAGCAACTGCTGTTTAGAATAACTAAAAATGATAAAAGACAGAGCCTGTGGATAAATAAATTGTTGCTATAACTTTTTTGGCAACATTTGTCTCCTTCTTGCCACNAGTCTTCAGTTTCATTATGTAAGTCTTGCTCGTCCTCTAATTGCTCAGTAACTGGGAGTTAAATGCGATTTTTCGCCGACAACTTCGCCAACCGCAACTCCAGTTCAGTGTTTGCATCGCGAAGGGGATTCCCTCTCGCAGCGTATCCGCCATCTTCCAGAAAAGTAGCGCGCCGTCCCAGACCTCTGTGAAAAGGTCTATTTCAAATATTCAACACCCTTAGACAAGGGTCTAATAGTTTACAATATACGATTTGAAAGTAGTAATTGTAAACTATGAATATTAACGCACAAACAATGTTCTTGTATGCGTGTTGCACAATATTTCATTAAAAACAAACAAATACAGTATAAATAATTGTACTTTGAATAGAGCTTTGTTTTGTGCGACGTTTCATAAACCCATTATTAAGTGTAGAACATAGGATGAAAGAAGAGTAGATTTGAAAGATTAAGATAGAATTATAGGGAATCGATGTGAATTGCAAGATATAAAATATACATATGCTAATTTTCTGTGTTTTATGGTTGTTTCTTTATAATTCAGAATCGCATATAAATTTAGCAATTTCCTTTGTAACTGTTTCATCTTTGGATTGTATGAGAGACCGAAATGATGTTTTCTTCTTTGCTACTGTTTTTTGGAATGTTTCTGTTAATTTTGAGTTTTTTGAAGCATTCCGTTCTGAAGTATTTATTAAATTCACATTGAAATATGAAAGTTCTTCGTCATCTACATTCCTTTTAATGCTTGTACAAAAGTCGCAAAAACTGAGATGTCTTGGAAGATAATTTTCTTTATTCGAGACTGCCACCTTACTGCGAGCGTAGCTCGCTCCTCCGGAGAGGGATCACTACACTCTCAGTTAAGGTAGTAGTCTCGAATAAAAATAAAGGTGATATTATTGAGTAAACATGTAGTTCAAATTAAAGGTATCCGCATTGCTCCATGATATAAACTCCAGAACGATAATAGTGTTGTGCTATTGTTGTGTTATGAATAAACGACATTATCAACCCTGTTTCATATGTAGAAACAATTCAAATAATTGCTAGATTTACTTGATTTTGACATTGTTAGAGAACAAAGAACGTGATTCCTTTGAAGCAACCACTTATTTTGNATGATGTTTTCTTCTTTGCTACTGTTTTTTGGAATGTTTCTGTTAATTTTGAGTTTTTTGAAGCATTCCGTTCTGAAGTATTTATTAAATTCACATTGAAATATGAAAGTTCTTCGTCATCTACATTCCTTTTAATGCTTGTACAAAAGTCGCAAAAACTGAGATGTCTTGGAAGATAATTTTCTTTATTCGAGACTGCCACCTTACTGCGAGCGTAGCTCGCTCCTCCGGAGAGGGATCACTACACTCTCAGTTAAGGTAGTAGTCTCGAATAAAAATAAAGGTGATATTATTGAGTAAACATGTAGTTCAAATTAAAGGTATCCGCATTGCTCCATGATATAAACTCCAGAACGATAATAGTGTTGTGCTATTGTTGTGTTATGAATAAACGACATTATCAACCCTGTTTCATATGTAGAAACAATTCAAATAATTGCTAGATTTACTTGATTTTGACATTGTTAGAGAACAAAGAACGTGATTCCTTTGAAGCAACCACTTATTTTGGCTTTCTTGTGCCATAAATCAGCAACCTCTTGCCAGACTTACTCAAACAAGGTCTCAGACTCCAAGCTGAAGCCTATCCTATGCAACTGTATACAAAACTGGTCAATTGAAGTTACTGCTCCTCCACAGAAGGTGCACAAAAAGGCACAATTTTTTCGAGACGTTCTGTATGTATTCTGTCAAACGCCTATACTTTTTGATTCACCCGATACGTATTTTCTAAAAGACCAAGTACTTCCTGTGGGAAAGACCGCTAAACTATAACCTCCTGATCAGTTAGTTAAAATACCACCAAAAACCAAAGTATGAAAGGCCGCTATCTTACAAATATAGATCTTCCAGACAGTTTGCAATCAAATTTGCAACAACAAGAGTTATTCATGGCATGCTATTTTAAGAACTGTGTGTAATTGAATTGCAGCTTTTTGTTTTTTTATCTTTTACAGTATGACCACAACTAATGATAATGGAAAAGAAACGCTTTTATTCTTTTGCTCCGAGAGCTCAATTCCGAAGGGCTCAAAAAACATCAAGGCAACCAGTTTAATCGAAGAATTAGTATATTCACCTGGGTTCGACAAAATGTTGCTCTTGCGTTATTTTTGTTTTCCACACGGTTGGCTATGAGCATACTAGACTTGCTGCATTAAAGCAAAAGTAAGTTCGAATCTTTTTTTCGTCGCATTGCTAATGCATTTCTGACGCGTTTTAGTCTTGTGTGAGCCCCGCTTTAAGGTTGTCTTGGTTGATGCAGTTTTGCTGTCACTGCGAAGGAGAGAGGGCTAAGAGATCATTCATACGCAGGTGTATGGGATCGCGCAACCATAAGATCCTGCCCAGCTGCCTGCTTCGACAAAATTTATATTGCGAGTTCCTTATAAATAATTCAAACCACTCTTCCGGCCTAACGAGAGATCTTCCAATGGAAACACAAGCAGCTGTTGGGAGTTTCCAATATTATTGCAACCTGTTCATTGCAATAAACTTGCTTGGTTTTGAAGATAGTTTAAGTTTTGCAAATTTATCGAAGAAATTTATGGTTTTATGAAGAAAAGTTGTGCTAAATTCAAGCAGAAAAAACTCTCGAAGGAGATATAATAAGCAAGCAACCGATCACAGGTATAGATCATTACTAATTCACATTGTTTTGACCTCTGTTCTGGTAGAAACATGCAGCAGCTCTCATTTTAATGTGTTTTTTTATCATTTTATGTTTCCAAAGTTGCACTAGTCCTGCTTCGAAATTAAAAAGCCGGAAACGACAATATTTATGGCAGTTCTTTGTTTGAAAGTGTTGTTTTCTCCTTCTTTAGTTCGAGTGTTGTACTCTAGTACTGCTCTAGGAGATTTCAAAGAAAATCAATGTTTTTGAGAACTTTGCATAAATTGACTTCTTGTTGTGGTCAAAATATTTAGCAGTTCTTCGTTTGAAATGACTTGTTCTTGTTTTTTATTTCGAGCGTTGTAGTATNTTTTTTAATCATTTTATGTTTCCAAAGTTGCACTAGTCCTGCTTCGAAATTAAAAAGCCGGAAACGACAATATTTATGGCAGTTCTTTGTTTGAAAGTGTTGTTTTCTCCTTCTTTAGTTCGAGTGTTATACTCTAGTACTGCTCTAGGAGATTTCAAAGAAAAACAATGTTTTTGAGAACTTTGCATAAATTGACTTCTTGTTGTGGTCAAAATATTTAGCAGTTCTTCGTTTGAAAGTGTTGTTTTCTCCTTCTTTAGTTCGAGTGTTGTACTCTAGTACTGCTCTAGGAGATTTCAAAGAAAAACAATGTTTTTGAGAACTTTGCATAAATTGACTTCTTGTTGTGGTCAAAATATTTAGCAGTTCTTCGTTTGAAATGACTTGTTCTTGTTTTTTATTTCGAGCGTTGTAGTATCTCTCTAGAAGACTGAAAAAGCAGAACACTAATCAGTATCACTTAAAAGTCATTTGCTAACATTTTTCCAAGACACACTATGCGTTTTCTGCATTCAAAACAATCAACATTGTATTGCTTTGTTTATAATTTGAATGTTGCTTCATTTGAAAGAAAGTACATAGTATTGTTATTGCTAATGTTGCTTCATTCGAAAGAAAGTACCAATAGACATACCAATAGCGAGGAACCTTGGACTGACCTTAGATATTACCAACCATCGGTAAATTCATTTCTTTTGTTTTCTTTATATTGATTTTTATTGATTAAATTTTGACCAACAACGTGGATTTATTTCTCCTATCAATGGATTTATTTATTTCTCCTATCATTTGCGCTCTTTTCGCTAGGGTTAGATTTCCACAGCTATCCTTAATCATTGTAAATAAGCTACTGGTACTGGAACTTAAGCTAGAGGGGCATTTCCTCAAAAAAAAAGGGCAATTTCTCTTTTTTTCAAAATCTTGGGGGGGCACGTGCCCCCAGTGCCCCCAGGTTCCTACGTCTCTGGTATCACTTTGCACAAGTTTGATCTCTAGATCTGGTAGAATTATTTCCGTTGCAGGTTTTTTATTTCAAAAGCTGTGTTCTAGTCTAGTCCTGCATATTGGAGAGGAGCTAATCTTAAGAAGTTTGCATAATTTTTGTCTCGTGTTCTCCTAGTAATATTTGGCGATTCCTCGTCTTTGTTGTTGTTTATTTTAATATTGCTTGGAGATTTCTTGTAGAGCGCTAGTAATATTGCATAATTTTTACCGAATTTCTCGTCGCAAATGTGAGCAGTTCCTATATTTTCTGTTGAAAGATAGATCAGTTTATTTTGATTGAAACGCCAGTTCAATGCTATTAGTGGACTTTCCCAAGTTTTCTTGTAAGAAAGAAACGTTTCTTTCTTACAAGACGACTTGGGCAAGTCCATTACCGACTGAAGACCAAGGAGATTTATAGCAAATTCAAATTCATTTATATTCAGCAACAATTACAAGTTAAAGCATTTACGGTAAAATACAAAAGATACAATTGCGATATTTAATACAATGTAAACTAGAATAAGAGTTGCCAAGGGCGCTGTGGAGGAAACCTAACGGTAATATGGTCAAGTTTAAATCAAAACAAGTAAAGCAGCTAAAGATGCCCGAACAATTATGGTTACCTCATTGGCGTTAAGAAACACGGTAGTTGCTCGTACAACATTTTTTTCCTCCCTGTGTCCCTATGCCCGTGAAGGTTGTTGTTGTTGCACAGGGATACAAGGAAAACCAGGCACAACAACAACCTTCACAGGCATAGGGACACAGGGAAGAAAAAACTGTTGTACGACAAACTACCGCGTTTCTTAACGCCCTTGGTTACCCATCGTGTTTTGCGTGTGACAAGGGGCCATTAAGAAAAGACATTAAGAGATATTAGAAGAAGAATGATAAATCTACACACCTGCCTCTTGCATTTTATATATCTACTTCAGAAGCTGAACATTAAGCGTTTGAATTCCACCAAAAATTAGAAAGAATTGTAATGCCTACTGCACAACGCGACAGTTAGCCACACTGGTTTCGAGGACATCTTTCGCGGCTTTGTTGCGTGTCAATCAAAAGAAGCTGATGCGATTGTTATGAAATCTGCCATTGTTGTTATTTGTACAGTAGAATCTCGAATATTTCCTATTTACAGATAGTCTAAACAACCCTAGATGTCAAAAATGGAGGATATACAGACTCCAATGGAAGAGGTAATCCTTTTTAAAAATTTACGTGAAAGAGTTGGAAAATGACAATATGGAAAAATTGTGCAAGAAATCAACCGTATATGGAGTGTAATGGAAACTCAGGACTCCTGATTTTAGGGACAGGGCGCTATCTCCTAAGCTTATGTGCAAATGTGCAATGTTTTCCATTCACAAGTATCTCATTCACAACGAACGAAACCGAACGAATTCAATATCCCGGGAGTGGGGGTATTTAGCATATTTTGGGTACTAGGGATATGCCGCCCAAAAGGGTATTCCTTTTCAAGAATTTGATGCAAATATGGGTCTTATTTGGAAAATTGGTATGTATAAGTAAGGGTCATGCCTTCACAAAAAAAATTGTATAAACAACGATTTGGGTGTTAATGTTCTAGATTCTGGTATAAATATAGATATGAATTTTCGGAAATTTAGCATATAGATATTGGTCGATATTTCATTTCTTGGATTGCACGTCCCTATCTGCAACTAAATCAAGTACGCCCTCCCTCTGGTTCAATTTATTTATTTTATTTTTTTTTTATTTTTATTTTAAACATATTTACCCTGGGATACAATTCAGTTAAGTAATTAAGCAACTGCTTTCCAATTGTCCCAGCAACAAAACAAAAATAGCTAATAAACCTAAAGATACAAACCTATTTACACAAATTTCATATAAAATAGCTACTAAATGTGAAAAAGAAAATAAAGATAATACTTTCGATACAGATCAGCTTTCCTTGAATATTCTCAATTCAAAGCCTTGAGTTTCGTTTTGAATGACTGAATCGAAGGGGCTAATTTCATTTCCGAGTTGAGTTTATTCCATGCATTGGCTCCAAGAAACGCAAATGATTTTTGGCCATAAGATGTTCTCATTTTTGGTACAGCAAGATTGCATTTGGTATTGCGTAAAACCCTGGTATGAACATCAGACAATCTGGAGAAAATGTTACCTAGGTTTTCAGGTGCAAGGTCATTTAAAGATTTATATACCATTGTACATGTTTCTCGATTGATCAGTTTATCAATTGACGGCCAGCCAAGCCGCTGCAATAGAGGAGCAGCTGGAGTGTCAAAAGGGCTACTTGTAACAATTCTAGCAGCTCTGTTCTGTAATTTCTGCAAGGTTTTCAATTTAGTTGCCCCGCAACATCCCCAAACAGAGCAACAATAACTGAAATGTGGTTGGACAATACTAAGATACATATTCCTTAATGTATCCTCTTGCACAAAGTGTTTTGCGTACTTCAAAAGTCCTATAGCTCTAGAGATCTTCTTCTGTGTACATTTTACAGTGCTCTTCCATTTTAGATTGTCATCGATCATAAGACCAAGATATTTAGTTTCCTTCACAAGATC
>REGM01000038.1:1272542-1305145 GCA_004194415.1 Aurelia aurita
ATTTTAGAAACTTCCATTTGGCTACAAATTGGCAACGGCAGATCTCTGTCAAAATTCACAGCTACGATATAAACAGTTGTTACTTGGAGAGAGGCACAGCTAACAGCCCTCAGAAAAGCTTTTTTAGCACTGAATGGAGTTCGTTGAAACCTTACAAAATGCTGAGGAAAGCGTATTTTGAAGTTAGAATAGGGCACTTTCGAAAAACGTAGAAGCATGGCCCCCCCTGCCAAAATTGCCAAAAAGCATACCCTTGGCTAGACTAGAAGTCCGAAAAAGTATACCCTTGAGGGCGGCACATCCCCAGGTACCTTTACTATGGAAGAACCCCCCCGTGTCACAAATTTTTCGAGAGTAGTTGATATGATGATGCCGCGCCGCAGCATATCACTCAGCTTTTAATGGTGACGGCATAAGATGAATTTAGAGAGATGTAAAAATTCGCTCTTGGAACTTCCAATCTGTTAATATCTTGAAAAATGTCTGATAATCTTACGGCCTTACTATCAAGTCAAAATTTATTTCATAATTACGAGAAATGTAGTCCAAAAGTTCTGTCAATCTAGTCCAAATTATTTGTTCGATAATTATTGTCTGAAATTTTCGGTCCGAATTTTGTTGTTGTTGATCTATAGTATAGCTCGATAATTCCTTTCATTTTTACGGCTATCTCTCCCCAGAAACTTGTGCTTCTTAAATTGGTTACGAATAAGACCATAAGACCGTAAGACTGATCCATGAAATTTTCCATCCTTCAAAAATAATTTTATTTAGAAGGATAGACATGCTAAAATGGTTAATGAGCTCCAATACAATAGAGGGATCAATGTTTTTTGCCGTAAAGATTGTAAGACTTAAAATTATTATGTAAGTTGCTTCACAGGAAAGCCTGGTCCACATTAGGTCGTTGAACTCGTTGGAGTACCCGGGGTCGTTAGAGTCGTTAGGGACCGTGCAACCATTGGGTTAGCAGGGGCTAAAGCCCCCCCACTTGTTTCAAAGACACACTGTAGAATTTTCACTAAAGGTCTCGACAGTTGAAAACCGGGCTTTGGTCTTTGGTTCGATTTAAACAATTTTTATATTAATGAAAGTAATACATCGTAATTCTCACCTGTAATTTTTATCACCTACTTAAAGTATAATGCAGTCTATTTAAACAAGAATCAACTTCTTCTCAAAAGCGAATTGTAATTGAAAGAGAAGCCTCTAATTTTCACAAAAGGGCGTTTCCGACTTCTGAAGGGCGTGGTCTGAAAATCTTTTCCGGGGGCGAGCCCCCGGATCTTCATTTCTGCTCGCTTCACTCGCAATTCAGCCCCTCCACTTTAAAAGTTCTCCGGGGTCCCTGAGAGTCGTTGGGAATGAACGATTTAAAAAGCACATAAGAATTAATGTGAACGGCAAAAATAACAGTAGCTCGTTTGGTTCGTTGGAACAGAAATTGGTTCTATGCCAGTGACTCAATCTCTGGGGGCTTCAGGGTGGTCAAGTCGCCGCTTATATTCAGTCTCTTGGGTCTTGCGAGTCGCTTTGGTAATTTGTTCCTACGACCTCAACGACTCCAGCCTCTTCTACGACCTAACGCGAACCAGGCTTAACAATGGACTTTGAATATGGAACAAATCCCAGAGTTGGATTTTGCGTTCCATTGCCTTGTTTTAAAATTATTCTAGAAATCAATGTTAAGTAGAAGCAAAGATCCTTGTCCTTAATATCAAATATGAATGATGCCTTTAAAACTTGACTCAAACAAACTGGTTTTACATGAAGAACACTTTTAGGGAATATTTAGGTTATGAACTAAGTGAATTTTAAAGTATTTTAGAAATGTATAGAAAAGTTTTGTTTGTAAATAAATATTTAAGATTTATTATGAGAAATATTTGCCATCAGTGCATACTTTCCTTGATTTATAATGTTCAGTCTAGTTCATTTAATTTCACGCGCATTAAGCGAAAACGGCAGCAGTATAACGTTACTCTTTAGCTAGAACAGGACACTTTTTAAAGCAGCAAATTTGAGCGAAAAGCCTTACTTTCAAAAATAGGCATTTTATCGAAAAAGGCAAGCCTGTAGCCTTACTTTTTGGTAAGAAATTGCTACTTTCAATAATAGGAAATTTTATCGAAAAAGGCAAGCCTATGACTTTTTTTGTAAAAAACGGTACTTCAAAAATAGGCAATACACAAATGGCAAGCCTATAACCTTACTTTTTGATACGAAATTGCTACTTTCAATAATAGGAAATTTTATCGAAAAAGGCAAGCCTATTACTTTTTGGCAAAGAAAACGGTACTTTCCATAATAGGCAATTTTATCGAAAAAGGCAAGCTTATAGCCTTACTTTTTGGTAAAGAACGGTACTTTGAATAATATGCAATTTTAGCAAAGATTTTAGCAATTTTAGCCTATAGCCTTATTTTTTTGTATAAAATCGGAAATTTCAAAAATAGGCAATTTTATAGAAGAAGGCAAGCACATAGCCTTCCATTTTGGTAAAAAAAACTGTATTTTCAAAAGTAGCCACTTTCATCGAAAAATGTAAGCCTATAGCGTTTATTTTTGGTGTAAAACCAGTACTTTCAATAATCGGCAATTTTAGCAAAGAAGGTAAGCCTATAGCCTTACTGTTTGGTCCAAAATGAGCATATAAAAAGATGGCTGATTTTGGTCAAAAAGGTAAGCCTTACTGTATAGCCTTACTGTTTGGTCAAAAATTGGTTCTTTCAAATATAAGCAATTTTAGTGAAAAAGGTAAGCCAATAGCCTCACCTTTTGGTAAAAATCAATACTTTCCAAAACAGCTAATTTTAGCGAAAAAGGTAAGCCTTACTTTGTGGTCAAAAATCGGTACTTTGAAAAGCGACTCATTTCAGTTAAAAGGTAAGCCTATATAATAGCCTTACTTTTTGGCCCAAAATTCGCATTTTCGAAAACGGTTGATTTTTTTCAAAAAGGTAAGCCTTACTATTTGGCAAAATCAGTTGTTTACAAAACGATTGATTTTTTAGTGAAAAATCAGCATTTTCAAAATCAACCGCTTTCAGCAAAATTATGCAAGCCATAGCCTAATTTTCTTTATTAGAAAATGAGCTTTGTGGAAATCAGCAAATTTTGGGGGAAAAGGACGCATGTAGTCTATTTTTTTTATGGGAAAACTGATCTTTCATAATGAACTGATTGTAGTGAAAAAGGCAAGCCCATTATATGGTCTTGCTTTTCCTTGAACAATGAGCACTCTCGAGAACAGCTGGTTTAGCGAAAAGGCAAGACAACTTTACATCATGATGTACAAAGAAGATTCCCAAAAACAAAGGTATGTAAAACCTGATGATTTTGTTGAAGGATGAGCACTTTCAAAAATAGCAGATTTGATCGAAAAGACAAGAATTTCAAACATCACAAAGGATGGGCAATTCTGTAGAGGAATCTCAAGAAGACCCCAAGAACAAGAAATGAAAACAATTGCAAGTTCACTTTCTTTACATGACCTTCACAGACAGATAATGAAAATCAACATAAGTATCTACACTTCATAAATACCATAAAAACAAACAATTCATCGGCATGTAGGAAAAAAGGGATGACAACAACACAACAATATTTTGTACATGTGTACAACAAATAAACATAGGCGTCAAATCTTTAAGAAGATTGCACAAATGGTTCATGTATCTTCCGTTTGACTTGATGGCTTGAAGGCACTCTCCTTCGCAGAGGCTGTATTACCGGAGGACGGATAGGACGGATGATACGATCCGCGCCGAAGGCGTAGTCCGTCCTTGTCCTTCAGTAATACAGCCTCTGCGAAGGAGAGTGGCTTAAAGGGAACTTCAGGTACTTTGCTATAATTCTATTTTGGAAATTTTGATATCTTTAATAATTTTCAGAATTACAGCGTGTTTCTTCGTATTGAAAGAATTCAGGAAATGTTTAAAAAAAATTACAATCATCGTAAATCCTAAATGAATAGAGGAAGAACATACAATCTTAGTTTATGAAGGTCTACAATGTGGCGGTAAGCAGAAATCGGTAGCTTTTCTGGTTTACGTTTTAGCAACTTGACGACGTAATTCTATTATGGCAAAGTACCTGAGAAGTTCCTTTCAAGTCAGTAAATCAAACGGAAGATGCATTCACAATTTGTGCAATATTTTTACAGATTTGACGCNAATTTCCAGATTAGGAGTGTTGTGGTCATTAGCTTAAGTCCGTGGATATTGTTCCAAAGATGTGACCCAACCCTACAAAACTAACCCTAAAACCCAATCCCTAGCCCTACGAAAACCCTAACCCAAACCCCACAAACTAACCCTAACACTAAAACTTATCCTAACCGTTAAAACTAGCCCAACCCCCTACAGAAGTGTCATATCTATAGAGTAGTTTTGTTGCTCAATAAAAAATATGTTTGTTGCGTGTGGTACCATCAAAATTAAACGCAGTGTGTAAACTAATACGAGTACATACATGCACTTGATAACGAGTATATGCTCGAAACGTCGTGTTTTTTACATCTACGCTATTTTATGGTACTTTAATCATTTCTTTATTATATTGTCATTTAGTTTCGTTGCTGGGAGAATAGACAGAAAAGGGCCTATGGCTATTGATCTGACAATTTTGACGGAAAAGTACTTCATGACGTCAAATTGAAAGCTTTCTTCGTCGTGGCAGTCAGGGTAATCTGTTTCCGGAGAGTCGTGTGGCCACAGAAACGTTTCAAAAACATTTTGAAAAAATACGCAAAAAGTTTGAGGATTGGACTATCATTGCTGCCAACAAGAATATCATTAAAACAGCCTCTAATCTATTCTTTTAATCAATCAACCAACCAACCAACCAATTAATTAATCAATAAACCTACGTATTAAAACTAATAGTAGTTCAATATTTCAACTTTAGGGCTAAAAGAAACATTTTCCAATCAGCGTTTGTTTTCTCAATTTCCATAAAATTGTAGCAGTTTTGTCATCGGGGTTTTATTTAGGCAATCCACCCTTAATATCAAAACCACTGTGTAAAAATCGCAAATTTAGTCCGATTTCTGTGTATGTATGATTGTGAGTCGTAGTTAGAGCCTCCAGTAGGCCTATCAATAGCGATAACTACGATATTCTACTAAACATAATCAGCTTATTCCTCCCTTCGTTTTTTGTTTGATCATGAAATCGTTAATTCTTGCATCAATGAATCAATGATTCAATCCAACAATCAATTCATTAATCTCTCACCTATTCACTCATCCATTCATTCGTTGATTCTTTCATTAGTGCATGTTATTTTAAACTTCCTTCAAGTATGCTTCTTTTCTTCGTCAGGCAAACTTTATAGGGAATTTGAAGCGCATTTCCCTATACATTTTGCCTCACCAAGAAACGAAATTGAGCAAGTCTAATATTATTTCAATAAAACAACATAGTTAACCTACCTCTCACTTAAAACTTCACGAGTCATTTCGTCAATGCTCTCCTCCTGTTAAACATGAAATAAAAACGTTTGAAGCTTGTTAACATATGATCCAACTTAAACTATGCTTCCTGTGACTATATGCCAATGAAAAAACTCCTCCGTTGACCTGGATAATGCAAACATGATTTTCTTTTGGTAAACAAATTTCCATAAATTAAAAGCCTGTGGTAATATTTTGTGCATACAACTTAGACTGATTGCATGAGTCTCCGTTTTCCGCATTGAATTGGATGATATTATGGCTTCAAACTGAGACAGATATTAGGTATCTCTATAAATGACAGACTTGGCTGAGTTGTATTTTGCGTTACTTTGCGACCATAAATACAATGAATCTAGCAAAGCAAAGCCACAGTTTTGACAAGAAGTACTTTGCATTGTAAAATACACGTCTGACATTGAGGTTTTTCAAGTTGAGATATCTTAAAGATAAACACCGTCAATGCTCGATTTAGCCCCCCTCTCTATTAAGCCCCCCCTCTAGTAAGCTCCTCCCCNTAGACTGATTGCATGAGTCTCCGTTTTCCGCATTGAATTGGATGATATTATGGCTTCAAACTGAGACAGATATTAGGTATCTCTATAAATGACAGACTTGGCTGAGTTGTATTTTGCGTTACTTTGCGACCATAAATACAATGAATCTAGCAAAGCAAAGCCACAGTTTTGACAAGAAGTACTTTGCATTGTAAAATACACGTCTGACATTGAGGTTTTTCAAGTTGAGATATCTTAAAGATAAACACCGTCAATGCTCGATTTAGCCCCCCTCTCTATTAAGCCCCCTCTCTAGTAAGCCCCTCCCCCTTCAGAGACTTGTATGAGAGAAAATAAAAACATCAGATTGAAAGCATTGAACGAATACAAGGAATCACGTCGTCAGTCTACATACAACTTTGACCTAGTTGTAAAGCTCATGCTAGGGTATGCCTTGTCAACATCTTGCCAGGAACAGGATTGGTATTTTGCAGCATTTTAACTGAGACTGCTTCATTATAAAAGACTTTTTGTTACACACATTAGTATCTTTGAAATAAATTACAGCACCCACCACATGGGCTTCACAATGATAAGTGAAATATGTCTCACCTTTTTCAACTGAATTATCCTTGAAGCAGGTGATCCAATGGGCTGAAAATAAAACAAGTTACAAATTATGCTTTATTAAATTGAATGCAATGTGGATGGTCACATGATATTTATCATTTCATTGGGTGCACCGAGCTGAAACATAACTTCACAATCACAGACTGCTTGCAAAGCAGATCAAAACTAGTTTAACGGGTTGGCCAAAAAAGTAACCCCCAAGATTAAAAAGTTTCTGAAACACTTTCTGAATGTAAGATTTTGATAAAACCTTTCGACAGCAAGTACAACACAGACAGCACTTTGTGATCCAAAAATCAGTATATTATCAGCTGTACATGCAGAGAAATGAGGTTTGATACAATTGCCATCAATCCAAGAGATCACTAGTCTATTTTCTCTTCTGCAATGCTATTTGCACTTTTGTAACATTTCAATGTCTACAGTTTCATGAGATGTGCATCAAACACTTGACAGTGTGCAAGACAAAAGATCCTTCAGAGCCAGATCAAACAATTGTTAGAACTCCAGGGCCTGCAGGATTGAGTGACTCCTCTGAGAAGAAAATGTTGGGTCTGGGGGGGCGGCACCTGGCAATTTGGGGCCACACCCTCCAGACTCCTGGAAATAGAACACCAATGTGTACAATTCTATTTGAACTCTTTCGTGTTGTGATTGTAGCTATTTACGAACATTAATGTGTCAATATTGTAGGGGCAGAGGGCTTGAGGGAAGAGGGTAGAGGTTGAGTTCAACCGATTAAATCATATGTTTTTTGGCTGCTTAGCCTCATGGTTGTAGCCTGCGCGCAGACTTGACTGGTTACGCCAAAGGAAGTTTAGGTGAATTGAAATTTGATGGTTTGGCTTCAATTCACCTAAACTTCCTTTGGCGTAACCAGTCGAGTCTGCGCACAGGCTACATGGTTGTGACAGACAGAAGATCTGAATGAATTGGACTAAAAAAATATCACTTTCCATAAAGTTCATACAGTATGTGCTTTTGTGTACAGGGCCAGATACTATACAGAATACAGCTTATATTTTTCTGCTTAATAAAATGAAATTTTATCATGCCTACATACTTGTGCGCCTGGGGTTACAATTCCCAGCCCCCTCCCTTAATCCGGCAGATGTTATCACAACCAAAAGCCTTGGCCATGGAGAGATTGGAATGTAAGTTGAAGTAGAGCTTGAGACAGAAGATAATTTTGGGACCTAAACAAGCATACTATTGTTTTATTGTATTTCCTACCATGAGAAAACAATCTATAGTAGACTTGGTAATGGTTCAACCAATGATCTGAAGTCTGACACAAAGTTTCTGAAATATTAGGAAAGTTGTACAAATATATTTTACATAAACTTTACAGATGAATCTAAAACACCAAAACATTAGCAGATTAGTAAACTGAAAATGGCAGAGACCAGACAGATTGGATGGGAAGTCTGAAATGGGAGAGTTGCAGCACAGAATTTAGCCTAAAAAGTACATTGAATTGTACATCTATTAATAATTTCAACTATTTTCTTCAATTTTTAAATATTTTGTATTCAAGAAATGGAGGCTCCTTGTGATCTCTCAAAATTTTTCGCAGCTTCTATCGGGAGCTAGACTTGCCCCAAGTCTATTTCGTCAACTCAGTCAAAACGTTAAAAAAAAAACGACCTTCGTTTTTTGTTTTTTTTAACGTTTTGACTGAGTTGACGAAATAGACTTGGGGCAAGTCTAGTCGGGAGCTGATTCTGATGTCTTAAAACTCTGCTGTTTTCAGATGAGCCCAAATAATATGATGAAAATCTCTCAGAAGTCTACTGAAATGGAATAGACCTTGTCTGAAACTCCCTCCAACTCCAGGTAAATGCAAATCCCAGCACAGCCAGGCATTTCCACTTTGTCTAATTTGGCGCAAATAGGCATGAAGGTGAAGGTGAAGTTGTGTTTTTTAGTGCCAAGCGCTGGGATTGCAGAAGTAGAGAAGACCTAATCGAGTCCTTGGTTGATAGCAGCAAATTCTTTTTGCTGAACAAGTATACCTGTATAAATATGGTTTTATTATTATTATTATTATTAGTCCGCGACCCCTTGTCATGACGCTCAAATGGGATCGAACCCTGTCCGCCTGACTGTTCTGGCTGCAAAGTCAGAGGATTACACCACTGCGCCACGAAAACCATTCGACATGTTGCTGTTTGGGGTGTTGCTGTTTGTGGTTTAGCTCCACATCATATTAAGGCAAAGGCATATATTTCAAAAGAAGTGACATAGTTTGCAAAAGGTCTATACAACAGGAATGAGTTTTTGTAAAAACTGAGTTTGCGCCTGCAAAGTCTATCATTCGCAAGAGTGACAAAAACGGTGGATTTTAGTTCCTTCAAACTCTACCATAATCAGAAGATGCCCTTATACTGTTCAACTGGATTTAAATCATACAAACTTAAAATGAAGCAGGGTCTTGAACTATTTGTCTTGCCCACCAAAAGTTCTTCAGAATGTGACTGACATCTTTTAGAAAAGATGTTGAACAACAGAACAAAACTCATTTTTGCTTGAGGCGGCTGAAATTCTCAAATAAGGTGTTACAACAATATTAAAAAGTCTTTAAATTTGTTTCAATGCTATAGAGATATGCTGGAGACAACTCTAAAATGCAGGAGCCAACAGAAGAAGGGTGGATGGTTGGAAACTAGATGAAAATTGTGAAGAGATGAACACATTTTCCCAGGTTGGAAAGTATCACACTTCTTGCCAAGATCTCGGAGACCAAAAAGAGAACTATACTCCAGGTAAAGGTGCGCATGAGCTCCCAAAGAACAATAACTACACTATTAATCTATTATTTTCTGTTTTTTATAAATCTATTTGGAAATTTCAGGTGCCCCATTGCAATTTTTGTTAGGAATTCTAGGGTTCGCCTGTCCATACTATCCAGATTGGCATCTTTCTATGTTCAAATATAAGCTTAAGATTTGTGACCTCGTGGAATTCATTTACTAAAACTGTAAAATGTTGCTTGAGGGGCACCTAAGATTTGCCTGGAAATGCGATTTGAAACACAGAATTTGCAGAATTTTTACCAAATGACACTCTGCACTTGCAAACAATGGTTTGTTATTCATTTTGTGCACCTGCACCAATATTTGTATGAATTGGCCCATCCAAAATTATTGAGAATCTGCCCACTATAATGTGCAATCTGGGTGATAGCCTTGCCCCAAATGATTTTGTATACTTTATTATTATAAATGAAAAATCATCTGGAAAAAATTTGTCAATAAATTTCTACTAAATTGTCCAATAAATTCTTCAATTAATTGCAGATAATTGTTATCATTAGGAAATATATTTCTGGTTCAAACCAGTTTCAACCCCTTTGAATTCAGCAGGTGAAGTCTATTTCTAGGGTAGGTGTCAGGTTTAACATAATGTAGGTACCTATCATCAACAATTCCTTAAAATATTTCCTAGTTTTGTCAAAGAAATACAAATTTGCAAGAAAAATATAAAAATGTATAGGATTCGAGATTGCTTGAAATAAAAGTAAAATAGTAAGACGCGACGAGCTCCTGGACGGCTGAAAACATGTTTATCTCAAAAAGATCAACTCTTTAATTCCTCAACCTGCTGCCTCCCTCCAATCCAATCTTCAAAACATCGGGAGGGTGCTATATGCCTAGGCCATTGTTTCCCGGACACATTTCAGCGACATTAAAGTCCATTAACGCAAAAATACGGAGAACGAAGATAGAATTTATTATAATAAAAGTCTAATGAGATTTTGAAATCATTTTGTTGGAGAAAAACGTCATATTTACCGTGATAACATGAGGAGATCTCTCAGGGTCCACTTGACTGTACATCGAAGCTGAAAATGTTCGGGTCCTTCCAGCCCTTGGTCTTTCATTTGCAATGACATGATCGGATAATTTGGGGATGTGGATCATCGGAGAGGAGTTCCACCGTCGCAGACTTGTACTTGAGGACTGCGAGTCTCTGGATTCGTCATCTGTTTCCATATGATTACTTCTGCTACCTTCTTCAAACGCCATGATTTCATTTCTCTGTTTTGAGGCGAACAAAAATTATGATTGCCGCTGCGTAGCAAAATATGACCTATGATAACAATATGCTCCTGCGCTAAGGCACTAATGCCAGATTCCGAACGCTCTTGTGGAGCCAGGATTGGCTAATTCCAAATTAGTACAACTGCACAATTTTTCTCTCAGAGCTGCACAAGTCTTTTTTGGACTATTTTGCATAATTTGTGTAGAACTGAACTGCTAACTAAAAAACCCTTCGTCGAAACCAGGGCCGTAGGAAGCATCTTAAACTTGGAGGGGCACGACACTTCAAGGGCATTTTTTTCAATTAGCTTAAGGGGCATTTCCAGAAGCAAAAAGGGCACTTCTTTGTTTATTTCAAAATCTTGGGGGGGCACGTGCCCCCAGTGCCCCCCGGTTCCTACGTCTCTGGTCGAAACTACTTCACTACCAATGGCCAGGTGAGATAAGACACTGGTTGGAAAGTGCAGAGTTGTGTCCCTGATCAAAACGTGTAAAATTCTATGACATATTTCTTTGAACTGAATGGCTTGAAAGAAACTTTAGCTACTTTGCTTTAATCTTACCGTTAGACTTTTCAGAAATCTTGAATATTTTCTCGAAATTACAGCCTATTTTATACTTCAACTCGTTTGAGGATGTGACGTCATCAACTTTCTAAATCGTAAACCAGAAGAGTGAAAGACTTGTGCTTGATACCATATTGTAGACATTCATGATTTCTTGAAAACTATTACTTCTAGAATTATGGTAAATTGCCCAGTTACCTTCGAGCAAATCATTTGGAAGAATAGCGCAATAACATTTTACACGTTTAATTTTAAAGTTTGCAACGGTTCGATGCCTATGCTGTCATCTCAGAGTTATGAGCAAATTGGCACAAATCGTCTCCTGAAAATGTTTGCAAAAAGACAAGAAATACTGACTAAACTTTCACCAGCAAACAATAGAATATAGTACCATTAACCCCTAAGGAGACTGAATTTAAGCCATAGACTGAATTTAAGCCATAAATTTAAGCCATTTACAAGATGTTTGAGGAATTAGCAAACCTCGACTTTGCTACTGATGTTTAAAATGTGTATTTGCACAGTTATGTCAATTATTAAATTATTTTCGGCGATGATAAACGTGTTTTTGTCGCAAGAGAACTCTAATGTAATCACAGCTTAATGATCATACTTTGAGCATTAAAAGAAATCTTAATTCTTGCTCAACTTTAGTTTAAAGACCTATTGCTAACCATGATCCTTCGTAGTGCCAAAGTCGACTTTCGTATTATCTGAAAGTCGTTTCTGGCCTAGGTTCTCTTTGTCTTGCTTTTCATTCGGCGCACAAAGGATCATGGTTGACAATGGGTCTTTAAATCTCAACATTTCATTTTGCATGATACGAGAGGCACCTTTCTGGCCTATTCAGCCAGGATCATGGATGTGAATGGATATAGTTAGCATGCAATTTATAGTTAACTTAGGCTAAGATAACTTTTATAAATGATCAGCATAATTTTATACTCAACATGACGAAAATAATATTTTAATATCAATTATAATTTTTGGTGACTATTTAAACTCCTCTGGTATAGGCCACACGGAGCATCCTGAAGGGGGTTGCTCAATCCTGTGATGAAACCCCATTCCCAATCTAACGTTTTTTGCCATTGCTATTCCCAGACCCAGTTTACAAAAACCCAGTAGTCCTAGCTCCTAGCACAAAAATCCCATTCCCACAGTGTCGTTTTAGGCTATGTTCACATTGCTCCGTATTTGCCTTTATCCGTTTTCATTTTGATGCGTTTTACCCGTTCACATTGCTTTGGTATTTGGGTAAATACAAAAACGCTACAAAAACGATGAAGCGTTCACACTGCTCCGGATAACAGAGAAAACGCTGTGGAAACGAGAGCAACGTTTACAGCCCTACAAAAGTTTTCAAAGATTTCTCCAAGCATCAGACTAACCTCGAGTGAGTCAGCAATGTCGAGAAGTTGTTTAAATTGGCACGTGCTAAGCATTTTGTTGTGTTGTTGTAGTTGGTAGGGTTTTCAAAAGTATCCGTTTTCGCTTTTTCGGTGCTCACACTGCGTTTTTGCGTTTTCAAAAGTCTCCGTTCTCAGGGTGGAGCAGTGTGAACGCAAGGCGAAAACGGATTCTATTTTATCCGTTTTCATATGAATACGGAGCAGTGTGAACAAACCGAGATCCCATTTTAATCCTTCAGGATCTTTTACACTGTGCTGTGACGTTACTCAGATCTTCTGCATACGGCCATTAGTTGTTCTTAAGTTAAAGGGGCCTTTGCAACCGGCATGCTTTGTGAATATATCCTTTTGTGGTAACTTTGTTGTCGCCATTTTAATGGTCCAATAAAATGGCCGACAACAAAGAGATGGCACGTGCAAGGCATACCGGTGTTGCAAAGGCCCCTTTAAGAATCAAGTGAAGAATGATCTTGACAAAAAAGTCGAAAGTGTTGCTTTCTCGTAATCTTACACCAAAAACAACATCTAGATAATTATGTACAAGTGAACATAGTCATAATGTGAACGACTAAAGCTTGGGTCCCACCAGGCATTAACTCCCACTAGCTCACGCTGAACCAGGTGCGCGAAATTTTCGGATACAAACAATTTGCGATTGTGTCTCTTTAACGATAAAATCGCACTAATGCAGCGTTAATTTGGAAGTTGAAATCACAAAGTTTTGTTTCCAACTTTGAGAACTTATTGACACTAACTGGTGTTAAGAACATTGCGTTCATTTAGGAGAGGGCATTCCAATTAGAGTTAAAAAATAAACGCGATTTGTAGTACCAAGTTTAGCGTGAGTTAACGCGAGTTAACGTCAAGTGGGAACTAATCGTTATTGTTATTTATTGCCGAAAGGAAAAGTTATGCACTTTACACCTGCATGCGCCACTAATGTACTGTAAAAGCTCTCTTTAGCCACCCATATTTTAGCACCCTTTTTCAAGCCCCATGTTCTGTTTAGGATTTAAATTCTTTTGGGAAAATTTCAGCTTAAAAATTCCAGCAGGTTTTAGTTGCTCGATGGTGTGATATGTTAATCTATTTCATTTGCAAAAACTGTTGTTTGCATGCCATTCATAGTATAAATATTTGATATTTCGCAAGTTGGATTCACTCTAGAAATTATGTTCAAGAGCACCTGAAATTAAACGAGCCCACATGGCGTTAAATAGAGCTTTTAAATTCTTTAGTCCCGCCTTGTTCTATTTTTGCCGTACATGGCCTGTTGAGTCGTTGTTCAGGAAAACCAATTCCTATCAACCGCTAAACTGTCTTTACCAACTTGTTTTAAATATCTAAGACCTCCATTGCTTATGCTCTATCCACAGAAATCTTTGTTGAACAGTTAGGTTATGAGTCGAGGTTTGAGAGAACAGAATAATTCAATTCAATAGATTTTGGAACAAAAACAACGCATCAGTTCAAAATCTAGGCGCGAAGGCGTTTTCCCTAGCCTATTTATAGGCCACTCCTATTTACCTATGCCTATTCCCGTTAACTCATATTTCATAGTTCACTATTTACCTAAGGGAGGGTAGCCCTTCAACACAGGCGTTGGTTTTCAAGGGGCCCTCCCATAAAATGCATATACTCGAGCTTCTAAATTCGTTAGCCACGCTTGTTTTTTTAGTTTTTCCTTAACGCAATGCAATAATGGCCTGTCGAGTTGCTGTTCAGGAAAGCCAATTTCTATCAATCGCTGAACTGCCTTCAAAAAGTTCTTTAAGTATCTAGGACCTCCATTGCTTATCTTCTTTCCACAGAAATCTTTAAAATCCTTGGAGCAACCAGTTGATTTACCTCTATTTGACATATTTCTCCATGAATCTTTTGTGAAAGTCCGATCGCAGTGTATCATTTATGAATCCTTTTCCCTGCAAGAAAGGTGAAATAAAGCTTGAAAATATCCTTCAATAGCGACAAGGTGCAACCTCGTCCCCATGGCCCAAAAGGAGGCTGTTGACATCCAGCATGGCAGTATTGACGTAGGAAACTGGCCCTCGGAACCAGGTTGGACAAGGTGTTCTCCACCAACGTTTTCAAAACTACAGGATAGACCGTACTTTCTCTGTAGCCAAACTGCGAGGGAATTTACGGCTAGTGATCTGTATTCACTACCTAAAGTTTGACAAACTATGAATTTTTCCTAGCAGTAAAAGGAGAATAATATCAATGAAATTTTCCCTTTCGTTTTGACTGAGGGTTTGACCGAAAGTTCTGCTGAAGTGCACTGTTATATTGTGTTTAGTTTTCAAGTCTGGGGTCAATTACTGGGATTTAGTCCCTTGGTTATCCTACTAGACTTGCTCCAAGTTTATTCCGTGGTCTATCAGCGCTCAATAAAACACAATAACTTCTGCGGGGGCGTAAATCGTGACGAGGACGCTGCGAAGGAGAAACGAGAAACGATAGCATTCTACTGACTTTTTCATTCAAAACGTTAAAAATATGTTAAAAAATACTGTACTTTTGAGTCGATTTTGACGCTGTGTAGTGACGGTTTGTTGAGTAAATTTTGTTGAAGAAGTAAATGGACTGCTACCTCCACTGGGTCCAGTTAACAGCTCTCATTTCAAAATGACATGTTTCCTGACAAATCTAAGTTCATATTTAAAGTCAATAAGAGTAGGGCTTTCAGATGACATAAAATTTGTTTGGAAATAACTTTTTGAAGAACGTCAATCGCAATGATAGCCGCTGAAATGGACCCAATGCATGTAGTAGTCCCTATATTCTTCCTTGACAAAATTTGCTCAACAAACCGTCACTACAATGTCAAAATCGACTCACATGTTCAATATTACACATTCTATACAAAAGGGGATTTGATATTTTGAATCAGGAGGACGTCGGCTTTCAGATGATGTAAAATAGATTTGTTTAACGCTTTAAATGAAACAGTACAATTACCAATGGTATTCCCAAGTAGAATTCAAAAGTCAGCAAACCCCAGTAATTTAATCAAAATTAGAAAACTTCACAAAAAATAACATTTCTCTCTTTTAGTAAATCTTTCGATCCCGCCCTCGTGGATAGTAATCCGATTTTTAGTATCGATTTATCCTAATTTTACTGCCATCGGACATTGATGGTTTGTCATACTTTAGTACGCCAAGCATCCAAATGATTTCATTTTACAGCTGAGGGATTGAAGTACTTTCTGGAACGTCTTTATTACCTTAAAGACCCATTGTCAACCATGATCCTTTGTGCGCCGAATGAAAAGCAAGACAAAGAGGATTTAGGCCAAAAACGACTTTCAGATAATACGAAAGTCGACTTTACCGCCACGAAGGATCATGGTCAGCAATGGGTCTTTAAAGGGAGACTTCTTCTTACTTACTTTAAAGGGTCTGTTTCAACCATCATGCACAGCGGGCGTCATCTCTTCGTTGGCCTTTGTTGTCACCATTTTCACGGGCCATGAAAATGGCGACAACAAAGAGATGACAAGTGCAAAGCATGCTGGTTGAAACAGCCCCTTTAAAGGGAATAGAAATGGCTAAATGAAAGCAAATATGATATGATGAAGTAAACATCCATACGCGGCAATGATTCTCTGGCTATGATTTGTTCGTGCACACGCCAAGAGCTTCAAATACAACAGGCCTTTTAAACTCGTAGCATGAACGAATTTAACCATCACTGTTTTCTTTACATTTTATTCTACAAACAGTTTGCTCTGAAGAAGTGCTTGCAATTGGTCTAAAATGCATGGTCTAATTGTGTAGCTGTTTATATCGCAGCTAGTTTTATTGAGGTAGACACTATTTATCAACAGTCTCATTTCCAAATGAAACATAACAAATTAAATTAATCTCTAGGATATCAAATCATCAAACAAACATTCAACATCATGTTTAATTTCATTGGCANTACTATACTTATCTAATTACTCTACAATACCACAGGAACGATACCAAGGGGAGCGAAAGTCAATGACTACCCCATGGCCAAAACATAAAGACGCGCAACGTTAAGCTACGTACAACTACTGTACACTACTAACGATTAAAAACTAATGGATACTATACGAGATACTAGATTCTGTCTGACATTAGATGTCGGGTCAGGATTGAGATGAATTTAGAAAGTCACGAGAGCAGGTTGCTCAAGGATTTAAAGGATTTAAAGATGGATAAAAAACCCGACATCCAATGTGAAACAGAAATTAAAAGAGAAAAAAAAGAACGTAAAGGGACTTGGTGGCTGCTTTGTACATAGCTGCAGTTCCAAAAAATTTCAATCAAAGCGACCAGTTTCGTGGATGAAACGTAAAGTCAATTCGAGTATATTTTTGTTCAATTCATTAGAAAGGTCTTGATCACCATATAATAAAAGCTGCATCAAAGCATCATTTGAAAGGTTAGCGATTTGTACAGATGGTCGTAATAATTCTACAATTCCAGCGAGAAGATCTCTTCGTTGAACATCAAAAGAAGGGCAGAGCAACAAAAAGTGCTCCGTATCCTCAATGCCATCGCTTGTTGGGCACATTGGGTTTATGGTATCCCTGAAATTATGCTTGAATTTGTGGAAATTTAACTTGCTGAGACCAACCCTAAGTTGAGTAAGATAGGACAATCCTATTGGATCGTGAATTCCAAAGACAGATTTTGCAGGGGGGCGGATTTTTGATAAGAGCTTTTTCTTAAAGACAGCAACTGAGGGTGCAAGTCTCAATTCAGGCTCAAGCTTATTCCATTCGGATAAACAGTTAGGATAAAAACTAGACTTGAATTTTTCTGTCCTTGCCTTTAGTCGCCCTATGACATCCTGGTCACGAAGACAGTACTGCGACTGATGAAGAGGGGGAATTGGATCTACTGTATACTCAGGGCTAAGATTATTTACAAACTTGTAGAACAGGGTAAGGCGTCTACTCCATCTTCGGGAACTTAATGACTCCCAGCCAAGCTCTGTGTACAGCTTCTCTTCAGAAATCATCTTTTGTATACCATCAAGCTTGTCGACTGGCCGACCACTCCTCACGAAACTTTTATATGCACGATTTTTTTTCCTAAGAAAATTTTTGACGGCTTGCGTTATCCACGGTGCTTGGCGAGGCCTAATTGTTTTAACTTTATTTGGAATGAAATTAGAGTAAATGTTCAAAAGGACTTCGTTGAGTAGTTTGACCTGTTTATTAGGGCATGTCATGTTGTCAAGATGTTCGTTCCAAGCAAACATTTCAATGCTTTTCCTGATAGCCAAGAGCTTCAAATACAACAGGCCTTTTAAACTCGTAGCATGAACGAATTTAACCATCACTGTTTTCTTTACATTTTATTCTACAAACAGTTTGCTCTGAAGAAGTGCTTGCAATTGGTCTAAAATGCATGGTCTAATTGTGTAGCTGTTTATATCGCAGCTAGTTTTATTGAGGTAGACACTATTTATCAACAGTCTCATTTCCAAATGAAACATAACAAATTAAATTAATCTCTAGGATATCAAATCATCAAACAAACATTCAACATCATGTTTAATTTCATTGGCAGTTTCTATTGATCATACGTCTATAGTACTTTTCCAGCTGTTCTACAGACTAAATATCACTGTAAAATTCGAAATACTGTACATAACACTTCATTCAGAGAAACAAACAATCAACAGGCGATACTTCAATATTCTACCGGGTGAGTATAAAAAACAATCCCACTTTGAATGGTTACTTTCCCAAGGATATCAAAGCAATTATGTTGACAAATATCTTGTTTGATAGCGGAAATGTTGAATTAGATTTTGAAATTTACCTGACAGAGATCGGCCATTCCATTCTGAATTTATGAACGATTTTCTTGAGAAAACCCTTTAAAGAAAGTTTCAAAAACTGCCTAAAAACATGATCAAATTTCGCTATCGCTGCAAACACATGTAATTTTCCTTACTGTAAGGCAAGGCAACCGACGAAATTTGATTGTCATTTTCAAACCGTTTTTGAACGTTTCTTGAAGGGGTTTTTCCAGAAAAATCTGCCAATACTTCGGAGAAATCAGAAAAGTGGCCGATTTAAACCAGGTAAATATTTAAAATCCAATTGAACATGTTTGTTATTAAACCGGCAACTTACCAATATAATTGCTTTAATATCGAGGGATTAGAAGACAGTCCTATGGGGATTGTTTATTTTTACTCATCCGGAAGTAATTCATACAGACGGCATGACGTCACAGCAGCGTTGAAAACACGACGCCATCTTGTTTTGGAGTAAATCTTCAGAAAATTTCAATACCTTTCTATAGGAAATTTGCAAAAAGTTGTCTAAAATTGCTCCTCTATTCTACCTCGCGATAGTGAGTAGGGAAAGAATAGGTAGCAATTTTCAGTCAGACCTAAACCTATGAAATAATTGCACAAACATGCTGTTTTTAAAAGCAAAACAAAAGTCTAGGCCAAGAAAGCCGTGAGAAACTTGCTTTTGCGACGATAATTTCGTAATCAGCACCACAAACAAGTCGGCTGTAAGTTGCTCGTCGCTTCTTCAAAGCAAACCTTCGAATCTATTTATTTAGATAAACAAAACGAGACACTCTCAAAATCCTAGTGCGACTTTATACTTTGTAANTGAACATGTTTGTTATTAAACCGGCAACTTACCAATATAATTGCTTTAATATCGAGGGATTAGAAGACAGTCCTATGGGGATTGTTTATTTTTACTCATCCGGAAGTAATTCATACAGACGGCATGACGTCACAGCAGCGTTGAAAACACGACGCCATCTTGTTTTGGAGTAAATCTTCAGAAAATTTCAATACCTTTCTATAGGAAATTTGCAAAAAGTTGTCTAAAATTGCTCCTCTATTCTACCTCGCGATAGTGAGTAGGGAAAGAATAGGTAGCAATTTTCAGTCAGACCTAAACCTATGAAATAATTTGACCAAGATGCATTTCGTTTGATGATCGAATTTCTATAGAATCATTGTTGATTCCATTATAGAACGCAATGCATCTTGGTCAAATGCCCCCCGATGCCATCTTTTCCGTAATCGTCTATTGGTCAAGTCACGTGACATGTCGTCTGTATGAATAGGCAGAACATTGTTTGATGAAAATGAAGCACAAGCTTTAGAGAATAAACTTATTAAAGCACAGGCGGATAGACGGCAAAACAACATTGGCTTTTTATATCATCAGGCAAAGCATATTAAAACACACCTTAATTTTATCATCATCTTTTGCACAGTTCTTGAAAACAACATCATCATCCCATCTGAAAATCATATGAAAATTTACATTAAGAATAAAATCCGGCAGGTCTATCAGTAGTGATAAATACAACAATAATAAGTCTATGTGCTAGGTTTAATTCTGCATTCAACCTAAGACATGTCTGCTACGTATGTGGTGATTTACATTTCAACAACTTCCATTGAAAAAAGTAATCCAAATAGGCAAGTTGCCTGCCTTTTGTTCTGACATATTCTCGGTGTTATCTCTTAGTCATGGACGCTCCACAATAGATGAAAACTCACACATGCAAATCAGAAGGGTTTAAGAATCCGGATTAAAATAGTAACCTATTCTCATCCAATTAGTCACTCTTGTTGAAACAGCAGACTGAAATTTTTATGTCGTTAGGTGGTCGTCAGGGAGATTTTACCAGCATGCTTTGCAGCAAAACACAACAGAGTCTTTGGAGCTGCCATCTTAGCGTTATTGTCTATTGTACTTCATCTTTGGTGCACATGACACCAATCCTTTTAATACTTCCCAAACAGCCATCGTGCAATTAAACATATATTATGGACGACAATTAAATTCCATAATCATCAAATCTAACTCACCTTCTTTTCACTTTATGATCTACAGCACCTGCTAACAATGGATTTCCAGTGATTATATTTTCTGTCCTGATTCTTTCTTCCTCCACTTTTTTCTCTGCTTCCTAAAACCAACAAAATAAATTTAAAGTTGGATCAGAAGAATTAACTTTCCGTAAGTCAAAAATTTGCTGACACAGTAACTTGAATTTAGAGCGTAATTCTTTATGGTATCCGAAAATGATACAGTTGAAAGCAACTTATAATCCCACCCCTTCGATGTCACTCTTCCAATAACGGTCGACTCCAATTCAATTCAAGTCTGCACTTTAGCGGACAAGCTTTCAATATCGGCAAGTAATGTGTCATGGGGTAAGGATTAGGGTCGGGTTAGATTTTGGAAAAGGGGTTTTTAGGATAAGTTAGGGTTAGTTAGGGTAAGTTAGGTTTAGTTAGGGTAAGTAAGGGTAAGTTAGGGTTAACTTAGGGTTAGCAGACCTGGCCGTAAGCTATTTTAGTGGCGCGCGGTAAATCACGCGCCTCGCTAAGCGAGGCGCGCGATTTTAAGCTTTTGATATTGCTCTGTAAAAGAGGGATTTTAGAGGTTAAGAACGAAGAAAGGAGTATTTCAGCACTTGGTAATGCAAACACGACTGGAAATGAGTTGAAATAACAAGATTTGATTATATTTTGAACGGTAACAGCAATACAAACAATCGCTTTTTCGTCCGTCTTACATTCTTTGTCCAACGCTCGTATTTAGGCCGTTTGATGACCACTGCTTTTCAGTAATTAAGCTACTCCGTATCACTTTTGTCAGTCCTGGAATGAAGAGGAATTGAATACCTTCAAGCCTTCCAGATCAAATCACCTTCACATGCCTCTCGTAAATCGATTTAAGCAAGGTTCTTAGAGTTAGGAGACATGTCCTCCAACTGCTTTTGGTCGCCATGTAATTTGACCTTCTGGTTCCCGTGACCTTATATCAGAATGATGATATTGTGTCATTATCATAGACAGGAAATAGCAAGGATTGAGAGAAGGATTAAGCATCAATATCGTATTTCTTTCAAATAACAAACCAATTGAGTGATTTCCTTTCCACAAAAAGATGTCAGATTCAAAGAATATCGTACACCGGTTCCCTAAAAGATAAAAGCCAAGGTGCGTGATTTGGAGGTAAAGTCTTTTTAGGTGCGTGATAAATCACGCGTCTCGAGACCACGAGGCGCGTGACGAGGCGCCCGCGCGCGATCGCGCGCCTTAAACGGCCAGGTCTGGGTTAGCATGGTATTTGGCCAAATATATTCCCGAGAGATATGAAGTAAAGCTGGTCCGCTAAAGTGCAGTCCTCCCCAATTCGATTCAATTTTATTCATAGAAATACATCCTAACACAAAGTTATTAGTAAAAAATTTGTATTCTATACGACCCAAGAGAAGCATAGCTTATCGAGCCTTGGCCGTTAACTTAAACGAAAAAGGTAAAATTAAAAAAATTAAATAGTACTAGTACAATGCAGCTATTTCAAAATCTAACAAAGAGGCTAAATATATATATGAAGGGTAGACACTGTGAGGTTATAACGGAACAGTATGTAATTGAAATCTAAGTAAATTTAGTAGTTTTTTAGTATTCTGTGTTGAAAATGTTTTGCAAATGCTTTTACTTGCATCATGTTTTAAAAATTTATAGGGAGGTCATTCCATAAACAGGCTCCTTTATTTAACAACATTTTTTCACCCCATTTTCTTTGTGTTTTAGGGATCTCGTAGTTTTTACTTTGGCGTGTAGCGTAGTTATGCCTACTTTCATTAGTGTGGAAATAGTTCTGAAACACGTCAGGCACGTTTTATTATTATGGTAGATGTTGTGCATGAATTTTAGAATCTTTAGTTCATAGAGGTTGTCTATTTTGAGAAAGTTTATCTCTTTGTGTAAGGCATTTGTAGGATATCTGCTTCACACATTCTTCTGGTCATCCTGTTTTTGGTAGACTTCCAAAAGATTTTTGACGTATTGTTTTGGGCTCTTCTGAAAACGGTATAAATCCGAGGGCTCTGTAACCTTCTGCTTCTGAATCTGGAATACTTCTAAGGGATTGCAAGCATCTCTCTGGGATTTTCGTAACAAAAGCATACAGTAAAATCCAACCTTTAAGACACCACTTTACAAGAAACTCAGGCCCTGAATTTTTGCAAAAACAGTAGAAGAACAATAGAATAATTAAGGAAGAAAAATAGGCTGATGTCAGAAAGTGGGGTTCTTAAAGGCGGTACTTTATTGTATAAAATAGATTTTTATAATTCTCATTCCTTGGGGATTTTTCACTATGAAATCTTCAAACTTCCAGTTTCAGAATACATTCTTTTGGATATTTTCTTTATAATTTCTTTGCTCTCTAACATTTTCAGAATGTGCATTATTTTGGTAAGTAAACTTTTCCCTGTGAAGTCTACTCTTTTCAGAAGATTTCCAAGACTTCAGTTGCCCAAAAGAATACACCTTAAGAAAAACCTCTTGGTTTCTTCATTCACAATATTTTTCTAGTTCCTAAGCTTTCAGCAAGGTTGGTTTCTCAAATCTGTCAAATACATATATGTATACAGTACTACCGCAATAAGAATTTTAAAATCTGTTAAAGGGAATGTGCAATGGTAAATAGGCTTGTCTATGATTAGAACAAACAAAACACTCAGACACAGCATTGTTTTTTTGCTATCCATTGTTCACGGCATGTGTGCAACTTCAATTTCAATGGGATATTTTTAGATTATTTTGCTCTTTGCAAATGCAAGCTTTTAACCTTGCACAAACCCTTTAAATTTTCTGACACATCCTGTACATTGTTAGAATTCTATGCAGTACTGATCATACAGTACCTTCTTTGCTTGTTCCTCAGCTCTCTCCCTTTTTATTTTGTGCAATTCAGCAAGGAGCTCGGCAGTGTCATCCTCATCATCGCTGAAAGCAAACAAAATCAATATTGGCACAAAGGCATTCTTAATCTTACACATTGAATCATCAAAGCCTGTTATTACCACCAATAGACAATAACGCTAAAGATGGCGGCTCCGAAGACTCTCTTGTGTTTTGCTGCAAAGCATGCTGGTAAAAAGCTCCGTGACGACTACCTAACGACAAACAATGTTGGTCTGTTGTTTCGACTAGCTAGCTTGAATTCGAATCGGCCTTGAATTTGAATGCAAGATGGTTCGAAAGGAAACTTTTCCAAAGCAGAAAAAGTAACTTTTGATTCGAATCAAAGTTTTAATCGAATCAAAGTTTTAGGTGGTCGTCAGGGAGCTTTTTACAAGCATGCTTTGCGTGGCAGCAATCTTTAGTGTTACCACCAATAATGGTTTAGTTACTGACCCTTTTTATAACCTTAAATGTTAATGCTTGTACTGTATACAGTATGTGCACTATTTATTTACGGATTTTTCCTTCTTTCAAATTTTGCTAGCTTTGTGTAAACAGTGGCAAGTTGTTTGAGACACCCTATAAATATACTTTGGAGTTGTACATACAGTACCTCCCAAGAATTCTCATCTGCATTTGAAGAAGCCACAAGACCTCATTGAGAATTATTTGATGTTAGTGTACACAAGGCCTTACTTATTCTATGTGACATTTTCAATACCGGGTGAGTTAAAAAACCAATCCCAGTTTGAAAGGCCAATGCTCCCTGGATATCAAAATGATAATATTGGCAAATACATTATTTAATGGTTGACATGTTCAAATGTAATATAAATTTACCTGACTGAAATTGGCCACTCCTTTCTGATATTATGAGCGATTTCCTGCAGAAAGCCCCTTCAAGAAACCTTCAAAACAGGCCTAAAATCACAAGCAAATTTTCCAACTATTTACAGCAATGATTTCAACACGTTTTAGCACGTGTTATCGTCTTGGGAGGATGAAATTATCCGGAATAATATTGTTATGCTCCCAGGGTGACACTTTCATTCTCCCAAAGGGATAGCATATGCAAAAGCATGTAAAAGCCATTGCTGTAAAGACAGAAATATGAGGGAAATTTGGTCGTGATTTCATGCCATTTTTGAAGCTTCTCTGAGCGGCTTTCTTGAGAAAATCCTTCATAATTTCAGAACGGAGTGGCTGATTTCAGTCAGGTAAAATTAAAAATTTATTTGAGCATGTCCACTTTTTTGGATACTCTAACAGATTTCAAATCAAATCACCAACTGACAAATTCAATTTTTCCTTAAATGTACCATGTGACAATGAACAAAATTTTACCTGTCATCAGAATCATCATCGTCATCATCATCTACAGGGTCATCTACATCCAAGTTAGATGCTGTGAGCATTTCAAGCCTTGATTTCTTTGCAGAACTTTCTCCATAAGACCTGTGTCCTTTTTCTTTGCTTTTATCCTTAGCTGCTATGCGTTCACGTTCTTCAAGGTCTTGACGGAAATCCCTTGAGCGAATCTCTTCAGTTGTATCTTGGCCAGTTTGCCTAAAAATTGGAAAAATAGAGGCTTCACATATATATGTGTAGCTTATCGAATGTTTCAACTTTGAATATTAATCTTCGTTGGTAATCACCTTACAACAAATTTGCTTTGTGAATGCTCGTTTATACCCAGTATATACACAAATGAATGGTTAATTTGTTTCCCATTCTGCCAGTCTGCAGAGTATGGCAGTTCTCAACAAGATTTCGGGCGTGCAGACCAAGGAAGCAGTGGCGTGTTGGTGTGCATGGTGTTTGGTTCCCTCGCTTTAAAAGTAGAGAACAAAAGATCTCATTCAAAATCAGCGTGCACATAAAAGTTTTGCATAAAATCTTGTGCATGCAGTTGCCACACTCTGCAGACTGGCCAATCAGGAAACCATTCCCCAGTGGTGGAACCAACAGACTGTTTCTTAAATGGAAAATTGCTTATATCTGGGAAATGGTTCCCAGTTTGGAACCTTGTGCCATCAAACTGATACACATTACAGGCCAATATAATTAATCGTATGGGATCTTTTCCTTTCTAATAAGGCAGAAAAGTTGCTGAAATTACACCTAGGTTTTTCAACTGGGGAACACAGAGTAATGAGCATATAATCAATCAATCATTGTTGTTGTTCTGTAATTTCATTCATTCTTGTTTGCTAGGTTATGTATGTTGTGTGGATTGTCTTTTCTCGTCTTCTGGTCTGGAATCAGATACCAAAAACATATTTAGAAGTCGAGCTAACGGTTCAAACGGATTCCTGTTTCATAGAAAGGGGACAAAATGCTTGGTTTCATGATTGGGCCTCGGCCTCGCTCAAACAAAACGCAGGCCAAAATTTTTATACGAACCTTGTTTTCAATTTGGTATGTGACGGCAAATCGCGACTTGAGTACTGCTTTGAAAGAACCGAGAGATCTCCTTCACCCTTCCCAGATCCTCCTCTTGCTGGTGCGTATGTCGGCCTTGCTGCTGTTGTCATATTGACGGCGTGAATTCGTCAGAAAGAATCTCTCTTCTGCTTTTTGCTAGCTGTTGGCTTGGCTTCGCAGCAGAAAGGGCCTAGCATGTACTTCGTGTAAATTCTAACGGGGCTCCTCAAATTCAATTGAACGAAGTTACTTCGATTACCAGCTGCAGGATAGTGGATCCTACTCATTGAGTTGAATTAATGTTGTAGCTTTCGCTTCAACTCTCAACTCTTCTGAAAACGGCGAAAATATGATTCCACTTTCACGCTAAGTTTTTTAGCACTCCAATCAGAACACAGGGATTTGAACAACTTTTCTGTGCTTGGCTGGGTGATAAACTATCGTCGCTTTTCGCAACGGAGATTTTTCAAATGAGATGAAAGTTTATCTTGCAATGGGAACGCCCTTTGATTGAAAAGGTTGATCGCAAAAAAAAACAACAAAAATCAGGCTTCACAGTCAAAGGTCATTCCCAGTGCAAGATGAACTTTCATCGCATTTGAAAANGAGTTGAATTAATGTTGTAGCTTTCGCTTCAACCATAGTCACTTTCTTCTAGTGACTATGCTTCAACTCTCAACTCTTCTGAAAACGGCGAAAATATGATTCCACTTTCACGCTAAGTTTTTTAGCGCTCCAATCAGAACACAGGGATTTGAACAACTTTTCTGTGCTTGGCTGGGTGATAAACTATCGTCGCTTTTCGCAACGGAGATTTTTCAAATGAGATGAAAGTTTATCTTGCAATGGGAACGCCCTTTGATTGAAAAGGTTGATCGCAAAAAAAAACAACAAAAATCAGGCTTCACAGTCAAAGGTCATTCCCAGTGCAAGATGAACTTTCATCGCATTTGAAAACTTGGCGATGAAGGGCATGAAGAAAGCGACGATTGTTCATCGCGCAATGGGATGTTCCTTTCATCTTCATTGATATTCATAATTGAAATTTTTAACTTAAAAAATAAGCATCTAATCATTCAAGGCACCAATTTTGACAAACATCGTATGACAGTTTAATTTAACTACTGGGTGAGGCAAAAAATGTATAGACGTTTGAAAGCCTGTAGCACGTCCTGTATCTCTCAAACCGTTTATCAGATTCCTATAAATTACCAATGCTTGTTTAGCAAACGTAACAACCTAGATAAGAACAATGTATTTCGTTAAAATCGGTCATATCGTTCTCATATTACAAGCGATTATAAAAAATAGTTCACATCAAAATCTTAAAAAGGCCTAAAATCCTTGATCAAATGTGCTTGCAATTAAATTCCAACAGCCATCATAATCAAATTCTATCTATCTATCTTGTCGCTCAAACGTTTGCTATGTCTAAGAAGCTGCTGCATATTCGTATCCACTCGAGACTGTCACTCAGCCATTTTTGTCAATTTTCTGTTTGCACGAGGCTGGATTGCCAGCAAACTTGATCAAGAATTTTACGCCTGCTTTGAAGGATTTTGAGATGAACTAAATTTCTCGATCTAAGTTGATATATTAGCTACACAGGTATTATCAGTTTATAGGAATCTGATAAATTGTTTGAGAGCTACAGGACGTGCTACAAGCTTTCAAACGTCTATACTTTTTTTGACTCATCCAGTAGTTAACTTAAACTGTCATACGATGTTTGTCAAAATTGAGGATGCCTTGAATCATATGATGAGATGTTTATCTTTGAAAAGTTAACAATTTCAGTTATGAATATCAATGAAGATGAAAGAAAGATACACGTTCTTTTATTTGAAAACACAGACATAGTCAGTTTATAGAAATCTGAAAAATGGGTTGAGAGCTACAGGCTTTCAAACGTCTATACATTTTTTGACTCACACGGGGCCGGTATCAAGCATTGCCTCATTGCAAAGACGTCATGCGCATGTATGCGCATGAGCTTTATAGCCTAAAATTGAGATTCGATGTAACTTGATTTGTTGGTGCATGCGCATTGAAGGAAAGTTGCAACAGCTTTCCCTTGCACAGAAATCCTCCTATCTCGTCGTTGCATTTTGTTAAAATTGAGTAACAACAGCAAACCTCTGGAGAAAAGACTCGCGCAAACTCCAACCAAATCAGTTTTGTTTGCATGTTGAACAAGAAATGAAATGTTTAAAGTCGGTCTCAAATTAGATGCCACGTGAATATGCCCGCGAATAAAAACAATTGAAGAGTCTTCCATGAGTAATTTTGCGTTATCGCAAATCTCAGGTGACATCTAATTTGAGATAGACTTTAGTAGGGTGGGGGTAATGTGGGTCTACGGGGTAAAGTGGGTAGCTTTTTGCTAAAAACATCATTTCTCGTCAAATCGAAGAAAGCTTGGCTATTTTTCTTGTAATTTCTACATAATAAGAAGCCTTTTTATATAAACATTTGTCTTAGATGTATCTCCATTCGTTTTATAAAATAATTTTAGTGAACGGCCTTCTGTGGAAGAATTTCAAAGCCGAGAAGAACTTTCCCCTGCCACTGTTAGTTTGCTTTTCTGGTCTATTAAAATGAACATGAGGTGAAAGTTTGGTTTTTTATAAGTGGAATATGTGATTAANATTGCAAAGACGTCATGCGCATGTATGCGCATGAGCTTTATAGCCTAAAATTGAGATTCGATGTAACTTGATTTGTTGGTGCATGCGCATTGAAGGAAAGTTGCAACAGCTTTCCCTTGCACAGAAATCCTCCTATCTCGTCGTTGCATTTTGTTAAAATTGAGTAACAACAGCAAACCTCTGGAGAAAAGACTCGCGCAAACTCCAACCAAATCAGTTTTGTTTGCATGTTGAACAAGAAATGAAATGTTTAAAGTCGGTCTCAAATTAGATGCCACGTGAATATGCCCGCGAATAAAAACAATTGAAGAGTCTTCCATGAGTAATTTTGCGTTATCGCAAATCTCAGGTGACATCTAATTTGAGATAGACTTTAGTAGGGTGGGGGTAATGTGGGTCTACGGGGTAAAGTGGGTAGCTTTTTGCTAAAAACATCATTTCTCGTCAAATCGAAGAAAGCTTGGCTATTTTTCTTGTAATTTCTACATAATAAGAAGCCTTTTTATATAAACATTTGTCTTAGATGTATCTCCATTCGTTTTATAAAATAATTTTAGTGAACGGCCTTCTGTGGAAGAATTTCAAAGCCGAGAAGAACTTTCCCCTGCCACTGTTAGTTTGCTTTTCTGGTCTATTAAAATGAACATGAGGTGAAAGTTTGGTTTTTTATAAGTGGAATAACGTTTATTTCAAAGTCATTGAAGCGATAATTATTTTTCTGCATATTTTTTTACTAAGTGGGGTAATGTGGGCCTACTGAGAATTCAGCCATAACTAAAAATCAACGAAGCCTTGATTTGCTTAAAATTTCGCACTTATATTCATCCTGCCACGTTGCTTTGTGTCTAAAATGTAAGAAAGGCTTTGCTTTTACTGCAAGTGCTGTCTTGTAACCAGTAAATGGGCGAAAACAAACAATAAAAGTTTTTATTTGATCATTACTATCAAATTCGACCACGGCCTTCCAAGTCAAAACGATGGTGGATCACCGCATAAGGACAGCAATTTTATTTTCGTCGCGGTAACGGGATTGCCTGCGATAAAAGGCAAAGACTGGCACTTTATCGAATAGAAAATAGGTGGGGGATATGATTCCATTAATTGTTTGAATCGTTTACCTTTCGATATTTCCCTATTATACGAGTTTTGAAAATAGACCCACTTTTCCCGCTCGTCGGGAAATGTGGGCCTATTTTAGTTGCCTAGAAAGATAATTTTTTAAAAATATCCAACTGCGTCTATCAGAGCTGAGATTTTTTGGAATGAAACAAGAAGCATTGAATGTCAATTAAACGAAAAGTTTGAAAGTATTTGCATTTTATTGTCGTTTTACCAGCTATGTATTTTGAGATTTTGCTCAATTTAAACCCACATTACTTCACCCCACCCTATGGATACCCCATGTATTCTTTATATCAAAACCCTATTCCTCTTGGCTATTGATAGCCTGTGTGCAGTCTTTCTTTTGTGTAAAATTGAGAATGCAGGCTTCCAGGCTAGGCTATAGAAAGTGTTTGTGTTAAAAACAATAGGGTATACTCAAGAAGAAACATTACATTGATTTGAATAACGAATTTTTATCGCTGGACACAGTCAAATAAATCCCTTATGTTTATTTTGAGGCAAATGGTGTATGGTTTTACACAAAAAAGAAGTACAACCCTGGTAACATCGATTAGCCTGCGTGCAGCCTCAACACACGGCTGAGGAGTGTTGAGGCTGCACACAGGCTAACATCGATAAGGTGAGGTCTGATTTGCAGACAGCTCCATTGTGACTGCTAAGTTCATGTGTTAGTCTACCGAGTGAGTCAGAAATAACGCACGCTGTTTGAAAGGTTACTGTTTCCTGAATATCAAAGCAATAAACATAATAAAATATTATGTAATAGCTGGCATGCTCAATTAATTTTAGAATATTTCCTGGTTGAAATCGGTCATTTCGTTCCGATTTTATAAGGGACTTTCTCGAGAAAAAAATCACGATTCAATTTCCCTAACATGAAAAGTTAATTAACTCTTCAAAAACTTTTACTATAAGAAGGTCCAAAAACTAAAGGGAATCTAAGCATATAAAAGTGGCTCAAGCCACGTGCGGTCAACTTCTAGCCAATCAGATATCAGTATTTCCTGTTGACGTATATCAGTTACCAAATATGGCTCGGCACCTGTCACGGCCTATTGTCTTTGCATGGCTATCTTTATCAAAGGCTTATATGCTTAGATTCCCTTAAAAAACCCTACCACAAAGTTTAGAGCCAAGTTTCTTACAAAAAAACTGAGTGTATATCAGCTGCGCAGGTATTGTCTTATTTGTACGATAATCATTAAATTTCTGCGTATGAATTTAATAAAGAAGTCGGCTGTTAATTACATTGTTGCATGCAATTTGTTTGTGAATTGTCTAGCAAATTACATTTAAAGCCCTTCCCATAATACAAGTGCATTTATACTTAATGAAAAGCTAAAGATGTTATGATTTAATTACCAAGTCAGAATTAGAAACATAAGATTCTTTTGGATGATTACAAAGTCCGTCCTAAGGTATGATTGGGCTATCGGGATTTTACGTTCTCCGCACATTTGCCTGCCAAGGTCCCTTACGAAACAAGCAATGAGTCGGCAAAACATACGGGTCTATTGAAGAGTTTCTGCTGCCTCAATGTGGGTCGAATTCTAACTTAGAGCCTGTTGTATGAAATGAAACAAACTGTTAACTAAAATTTGCCTAAATCCCGGCGCAAATTTCATTGCATATGCCCCGCCCCGCCCCCGTCCATTTCATTGGAAACCGATATGGACACAAAGGATCGGATCTGAAGCAACCCCCTTGTTTCATATAATTCCAGCATGAAACTATCAAAATAAAAAAATTTCTGGCACAGATACAAATTCCTCAATATCTGCGGAACATTAATACAAATTTGGTCTGAATGACCATTAATGATCCTGTTTTTCGAACGCTCGCCATAAAGCATGAAAAAGGCCGATGTCAAGTTTTCCTTGGTTTTCTATGCGCAGGGGGGATAATTGCCTGCCAAACGCACTTTTTCTTGTCTTTGTGCTAATTATCTGCGATAACGTGCTGATCAATCACACTAATGCGTGACTGACTGACGGACGGACGGACTGACATCGAAGTCGCTTCTTAGATTACAAAGTACTTTGTAATCAATAACTTAATATACCCTCACAACAAAACCAACCTAATGAGTGTTCATCTGTAAATCATCTCAACTCCAATCAGTGTCATTCATTTTGAAGTGTCCACGAGGCGCATTATGTTCATCTTGCTGGAGCTGAAATAAAAAACAATATTTGTCAATTTTACTTACTAGGTAAGCAAATTTGAATAAACAAAAATGAAATTAAAGTCGGTAGAGTATTTAATTGATAATGTATTGTTTATTCATTAATTTAAAGACAGCCTCATTGTAGATCCCTTGACCAAGAACCAAAAACCAACCAGAGTCAGAATGCTAAACCCAGAACCGTAAGACTGCGATGTGTCGAGAAATACCACTAACATCCCACCGCGCTCCGGCCAGGATGCCTATCTCAGTGTAATGCGTACATGTCGATAGACGGAGGCGGTACTTCACTTTCGATAGGTGGATCCCCTACACACCACAAGCCAGACAACTCCGAATGAAACACACTTTCTTCCAGTCGATCTCCAATTAATGGACATTTCACCACGCAAAAGTTGCCCTATTTATTAATTTAATTAATTAGTTAATTAATTAGGTATTACTTAGTAAAATACAGCCTCATTGTAGATCCCTTGACCAAGAACCAAGAACCAACCAGATTCAGAATGCTAAACCCAGAACCGTAAGACTGCGATGTGTCGAGAAATACCACTAACATCCCACCGCGCTCCGGCCAGGATGCCTATCTCAGTGTAATGCGTACATGTCGATAGACGGAGGCGGTACTTCACTTTCGATAGGTGGATCCCCTACACACCACAAGCCAGACAACTCCGAATGAAACACACTTTCTTCCAGTCGATCTCCAATTAATGGACATTTCACCACGCAAAAGTTGCCCTATTTATTAATTTAATTAATTAGTTAATTAATTAGGTATTACTTAGTAAAAGACAGCCTCATTGTAGATCCCTTGACCAAGAACCAAAAACCAACCAGATTCAGAATGCTAAACCCAGAACCGTAAGACTGCGATGTGT